>JANHGC010010488.1:170932-192252 GCA_027560395.1 Boaedon fuliginosus | reverse complement strand
CCGCACCAAGATTTCTCAGTCGATCGCGTGCAGCGTGCTTTTGACAGCCGTTTGGAAAGCGCGCCCACGAAGCAGGTAACCAGTGAACCGGTAGGAACCCACCCCTGGTAATAATGTACCAAAATAGAGCTATTCTGAAAGAAAGATAAATTTGTCTGCCTATATAATTTCCAAAGCAGCTGATTGCTTGCAAGATGGAATGGGAAAGATGGGATATGGAAAGATTTTCTGATAAATTTTGACGGCTAAAAAAAATAAAAATAAAAAATAAAAACAACATTGAGCACAATATTGACAAGTCAATTGATGAAGGCAAGATATTCCTCTTTCTTCTGCCTTTAAATATATATTGGCTCCTCCTTTTTCTCCGGAGTCAAGATTTTGGAGGAAAATAAGAAAGTTCAGTAATGGGTTTAAACTGGGGAGCATGAAGACCTGTAAAGACCTTTCTATGGTATCTAATTTATTACCATGTGACTGAGAATGCTATGCTGGCTGGAAACAGCATTTTTTCCTCCATTATCCCAGACCCTGCAACTCTTGTCAATTTCTCTGCTTTGCTGATACCCGTACATCTGAGAGAATGCTCTTTTTTAATGGGTCTAGCACTCTCTCCAAAGACTAGTGAGCCTGTATTAGTTATAAAGCCAGTCTGGCCTAATAGTTTAAGGCACTTGGCTATAAACTGGGAGACTTGAGTTCTAGTCCTGCTGTAGGCATGAAAATTGAACAGAACAGAAAAACAAAGTTGGAAGGGACCTTGGAGGTCTTCCAGTCCAACCCCCTGGTCAGGCAGAAAGCCCAAAACCATTTCAGACAAATGGTTGTCCAGTCTCTTTTTAAAAACTTCCAGTGTTGGAGCATTCACAACATCTGGAGGCAAACCGTTCCACTGATTAATTGTTCTAACTGCCAGGAAATAACTGACTTTGTGATTTTGGACCAAACACTTTGTGTCAGAGCTACCCAGCTCACAGGGTTCTTGTTGTGGGGAAAAATATGAGGAGGAAGGACTATTATTTTTGGTAATCATCTCAAGTTATTTATAAAAACAATAAAGGCATTATCTAAATAAATAAATAAACGATGGTAGAGATAGATATTATTATTATTAATTATTTATTAGATTTATACCCCGCCTCTCTTCCCCGGTCAAGGGGAACTCGAGGCAGCTAACAACAATAATTAAAATATACAATATACAAAATTAAAAAATCTAAACAACAGTCATACATCCAAAGCGGGGCGGGAGGGATCATTTCCAGGCCATCCGACAAAGCCAGGTCTTCGTAGCCTTTGGAAGACCAACAAGGGGGGATGGTCCTAATCTTGGGGGGAAGCTGGTTCCAGAGCGTCGGTGCTGCCACAGAGAAGGCTTTAGCATGGGGACCCACCAGCCAACATTGTTGGCTGATGGGACCCGTAGCAAACCAACTCTGTGGGATCTAACTGGGCGCTGGGAGGTATAAGGTAGCAGGAGGAGGTCTTGAAGGTTCCCTGCTCCTAAGCCATGAAGATAGATAGATAGATAGATAGATAGATAGATAGATAGATAGATAGATAGATAGAGAGAGAGAGAGAGAGAGAGAGATAGGTAGATAGATAGATTAAACAATAGCAATAGCACTTAGACTTATATACCATCCCATGGTACTTCTCAGCAGTCTCTAAGTACTAAGATGAAAGCAGAGTCAACTTTGAGCCAGTCAGGATTGAACTCTGGCAAAGTTAGCCTGCAATACTGAATTCTAACCAGCCATCACCACTACTGTGATATTAAGTTATGTACTGTCTGTATTCTGTTTGCGCTGAACTCTGTAGTACCTCATCTTCCGGATTTGAAAAATTGATCTATCCATCCGGTTTTGATTGGATGAAAATTAATATCTAGTGTGATTTCTTGTAATTAGGTGCCTTGTAATTAGGTGCCTTACTGCACTGGTTAGCATTCTTCAAGCTAGACACTGATCAGTCCATAATACTATCAATAATGTTGCAAAAACTGACTGAATTGGAGGGATGGGAGAGAGACCTTCCTGCTTTTTCTCACCCCTTATTATTTTACAGTTGAATTTACAATCCTTAAGTTTTAGTGATCCAAATAAAAATATAAACAGGCCATATTATTGTTTTCCTAGGTCTGTTAATGAGGGAAATTACAAAGGCCCCTTTCAATTCTGTATACTGAAACAAGAAAGCTTATGAGTTTTAGGAGGCTTCTGCAATGTTGCTTTTTAGATGCATAATGTTTTATATAAACAAGTTTGGTTGTATAAGCAAGGATGGTATTTATGACATTCATTTTCTAGTATGCAACAGCAGAATATTGGAAACAGCTGTGTACAAAAAGACTTTTGGTTGTTCTAGCTCACTATATTATTTAGACCTTTCCCAGAATTCAGACAAAGGCTTTTACAATTTTAAGTAGATCTTCTGGTGACTGACCTAGGCCTTTTTGCATAGGGAGCATGAATTTTGCTCCTGAGTTACGGTTTTTCTTGAATCATAAAATAATACAAAAATCAATATTGGGTCTTCCTATTCTTCAGACTTATTAGATTTCAAGCAAAGTACCTTTCTGTGTAGGTTTCAGTTGAAAAATGAAGTAGGCAAGGCTTATTATCTTAACTTATTATGTACAGGTATCAATGAAAGAACTTGAAGGTGGAAGTAATAGCTGAGCTGGGAGATATACATTGTCATCAGCATATCTCTAACCAGAAACTATTTCACATTATTGCCCTAAATAAAGACAGATTTCATAATCACACCAACCCAACTAATCCATTAAGTCTAAAATACCTAGAACCAAATAAGAAATTGTAATTGTGTGATGAGATTTGAATTAATGAATTAATGAATTTGAGAATAAATGGTATAAAAAATAGACAAGTTAATGTGAAAGGATGGTGGAAGAAGTAATCAATGTAAATTCTGTTGATTTTCATAGGATTTTCATTGTGTAAGCTCCCAGTTAAAGCTCTCCAAGCTATTGCCTGCATGGGTTTGTAGTACAGAGACAATAATAAGTATAATTGTAAAGAACAGAATAAGGGAAGCAAGGGAAGTGGTTGTTCTGTATTAATTTAAATGGGAACAACATCAGGGAGTAGTTGGAGAAGTCAGTTACACAGTATTACAACAATTTGCCTAAAAGCAAACCATTATCTTATTTTAGTATCATAATGACATAGTAGGAACTTAAATGTTGCCTTTTAGGATTCCACATATCAGTATCTAGTTAAGTAAGTCACATTATGAAAAATCTAATTTTGGCACAAAAGCATTCCTGTTTAGTAACAGTAGGCTGAGAACTGGGGGTATGATTCTGTTTGCATTGGCTTGAGTTCTACATCTTTTTACCATCTGCTTATCAGTGTTCATCTATATGGTATTTGATTTTATTTTCTTACCCTAAATTTGTTAACTTTTGAAAACCCTTTAGTATAAGTTCGCTGTCTGCAAGATGTTGTCTTCTTCTAAGGATCCGTTTATGTTAGGTTGTCAGTAGCCTTTGTGTTTGAATCTTGGATTTGTTCCACTTCTGCTAAACGAACATAATCCCACAATAAACATTGCAGAAATTATTATTTTTAAAGTTATAGGACTTCTTAAGTAGTCAGACATTTAAATACATGCTATACTGCAATAGGCTGTGCTGAAATATTTTGGAGCCTCTATCATAAAGCATTTGTTTGAACTGAGAAACTTTGAGTACTGCACTTCCTTTCCCACAGTCTTAACTTCCCATTTCACAGCTTCATAATATTTTCCTGCATGGACTGGCGAAAGCAAAGTAAACGCAGACCTTTCCTTAAGGGAATGAGAATGAAATTTGCTTCAGTGCACTTTTGTGGCTTATAGCTGGAGCCTCAGGACCTTTGAAACTGCTCAGTTTTACTTCTCCATCCCCCAAGGAAGAATGTCTTCTGATTGTAATCAGACTTAAGGGTGGGTGGGAGCATAAAGTAGGGGTAATCTTGAGCAAAGACTCTGAAGAGATGTCTGTTTTTCAGTACTACTCATGTCTGGTTATCTAAAAGTCTTCACTTACCCAGTTTTTAAAATATTGTACATTGTTTAAAAATTAAATGAAATTGTGAGCAGATTGAGTAGCACAAATAAAGAAGGAAAACCTCCTGTTCTTGGTGAATCCTTTGTCCAATGCTTTCTTGAAAATTGAAGGACTCTATTACATGTCCCCATTCACGGGTGGTAGGATAAGAGAACATGAGTCACTCTTGGCCTTCCTGTCACTTTACTTCCTGCACTAAAATGAAAGACATAGGAATCACTCTGGGAACTAAATGACCCAGTCAGCAAGGGTTACTTGAGCTCCCTTCCCTATTAGGTTTTCCAGCAAAGAAAAAGAAAAAGAATTCCCTTCTTAAGTCTTGAAAGCTATGGCTGTAGTTGCAGAGACAATTCTTCTATGCCCAATTTACTTATTGGAAATTGCCCAGAACTGTCCTTTTGATTCTTCATTGCCATTTAAACACTTTTAAAAGAATGAACTTATGTGTACCAAATAAAATGACTGTCTCAGCCTTCCTGATCTGAAAATAATGGCAGCAGTGTACCTTTAAGTCTCAAAATTGGAGAAGTCTGATCATACTTAGTTCAGCATCCTGTTTCCTAAAGTGGACTGCAAAGCCAATTGTGCTTTTCCGTGCTGAGTTCCATGATTCATATTATTTCTGTTGGCTGTAGAAATACTTTGCAGAGAAATGAAAGGCACCCAATACTTGCTTTTCATCAAAATCACATCTTTTCAAAGAATTGCCTAGGAAATTACATCATCAAAGTTTGAATGCGTAGGTTTACTATCAATATTCGAACAGATACCTTATCTCTGCATTCTGGTCTTTTGCTTATTGAAGTCACTGTTAAGAGTTCAGAATAATGAAGAGGTTCAAACTGATCTAAAGAAATGGACAATATCACTAGTTTCAATAAAAATTATTTTTGTTTTTTTGTAGTGGTTTAACATTCGAAGGAAACAAATTTCACTGAGGGCCCATTTTAACATTAATATGGATTATTAAATTTTACTTTATAATAAATTTTGAATTACAGAAAATGAGAACTCCTTGTTGGTTTACCAAGAAGTATATTCCGGATGCCCTCATTTACAAGTGATATAGGTAATTCTCAATTTACAACCGTAACTGCGCCCAGAATTATGATCATGTTATTAGACTTGTAAGTCAAGGCATCACATGACTGGATCTGATTTTTTTCACACTTTTAGCAGTAGTTAAGTGTACATTGTGGTAATTAAGCAAACACTCTGGTCATTAAGCAAATCAATTTTCTCCAACAGGATTTTTTTTTTGTCAGAAACTGGAAGTAAGTCCTGGAAAATGGCAAAAAAAAAAACCCACCACAAATCATGGTCAGGTGATCACAAGACACTAAAACAACCATAAAGACAAACTAAGTGTCTAAAATGACTGTATGATTGCAGATGAATGTGTGTGTGTGGCTGTCATAACTTTGAAACTGGATTATAAACATTTGGGGGGAATCTGCCATAACTTCAAACATTTGTTAAGTGACTGGTCATAAATTGAGGACTACCTGTAAATGTATTTGTGTAAACTCATACTTTACTGCTAGATTGTTGGAGGTCGTAAAGCTGTATACTGAGGCCTTAATGTGATCTTTTGAACCTAAAACATTGGCAGATTGAAGAAGATTGTGGACTGGGAAGTTAAGGAAGATTGACACTTCTGATGTCTCATTGTAAACAATGTGGCTGAGAAGGGATTACTGTGGATTAGAAGAAAGGGTCACCAATGGCTGTCTTTATTAACAGTCATTAGGTTGGTGTCATTTAACAGCCACCTTTGTGGGAGTCACAGGATCTTGATGCTTTTATTCAGCTCTGCTCCCTTTAGGTGTGTGGAGCATTATGGCATGCATGCAAGAAGAATGCACTAGAACAGGGGTACTCAAACTTTTTAAACAAGGGGCCAATTCAAAGTCCCTCAGACTGTTGGGGGGCCGGACAGGCTGGGTGGGTGTGGCTAGGTGATGACTGGGTGGTCATGGCCAATTGAACAGTCATAAAAAATGCATACAAATTAAACTTTAATTTGTTTTGCTCCGGGGGTGTTTTATTTGCTTTTGTTTGCATGTTGCTCTTTTGGTTGACTTTTTTTTTTACTAGATCATTTTTTCAGTAGTTTAGGAGTCTAGTGATCCTATTCAGGAAACTCTTCTCAGCCCCAAGGAACTGGGAATCAACAAGCCTGTCTGTATCTCTCTTTCTATCACTCTTTCTCTTTCTGTCTCTCTGTCTCTCTCTCCCTCTCTGTTTATCTCTCTCTTTCTCTTTCTTCCTCTATTTCTGTGCCTCTTTTTCTCTATCACTCTTTTTCTGTCTATCTCTGTCTCTCTTTCTCTCTCTGTCTATCTCTATCACTCTTTGTCTATCTGTTTCTCTCTCTCTCTCTCTCTCTGTTTATCTCTCCCCTTCTGTCTCTGTTCTTATCTATCGCTATCTCTTTCTTTCTATCACTTTCTGTCTCTCTCTCTCTCTCTGTCTCTCTCTTTCTCTCTCACTGTCACTCTTTCTCTTTCTATCTCTTTCTCTGTTTATCTCTCCCTTTCTCTTTCTTCCTCTATCTCTGTCTCTTTCCCTCTATCACTGACACTATCACTGACACACTCTCTCTCTCTCTCTCTCTTTCTCTTTCTCTCTCTAAGTTCTAGAGGTGGGACAGCTGAAAAACGGCCCTGTTTTTGGCCTCCTGGGGCATCTGTATGCCCTGCTTTTCACTCCCCCACCAAGATTTTGGCCCCAAATGCCCCATTTTTGCCTGTTTTTTGCCTCTGGGGATAGGGGAGTGAACAGGGCATGCAGATGTCCCAGGAGGAAAACAAATGGGCGAAAATGGGGTGTTTTTAGCCAAAAATGCCCCATTTTTGCTTGTTTTTTTCCTCCTGGGGCATCTGGGTATCCTGCTATTCACTAACCTCACCCCCAGAAGCATTCTGCAGGCCAAAAATGCCCCATTTTTGCCCAGTTTTTTGCCTCTGGGGGCGGGGGGAGTGAACAGCAGGGCATGCAGATGCCCCAGGAGGTGAAAAATGGGCAAAAATGGGGCATTTTTAGCTAAAACTGGGGTCCCCGATACCTTCCCCCGGAGGTGATAGGTGGTGTGACTGGTTGAATGAATGTGTTTTGTTGAATTATTGTATAGGACTGTATTTATTGTAACTGTTTGCCGCCTCGAGTTCCCCTTGGGTGAAGAGAGGCGGGGTATAAATCTAATAAATAAATAAATAAACATAAATAAAAGCACTGCTGAACTGGACACCCCCCACCAACAGTGAACTGCGCATGTGCAGAAACCTTGCCAGCTGCCGAGCCTGCCACAAGCTCTAATGCGCATTTGCAGACGGCTCTGCTGCTCAACTGGATACCCCCCACCAACAGCCCTTTTTCATTCAGAACCCTTCACACAGCATTCGAACAATAAAATACCCGGGCAACGCATGATGCGTGAAGTATGATATGCATACTTCACACCAGCAAAACACAGATTATAACAGTTTATTTATTTAGTGACCATTCATTTACCTTTCATAATTGTTCCTCCTTGAGAAGGATTATCTTAGCAGAAAATCAGAAGTCAATCAATTCAATCAGAATAGAGTTGGAAGAATCCTTGGAATCTTCTAGTTCAACCCCCTGCTCAAGCAGGAGACCCTGTACCATTTCAGGCAGGTAGTTGCCCAGTCTTTTCTTTAAAACCTCCAGTGATGAAGCACCCACAACTTCTGAAGGCAAGCTGTTCCACTGGTTAATTGTCCTCACTTTTAGAAGTTTCTTAATTCCAGCTTGCGCCTCTCCTTGAATCATTTCCGTCCATTGTTTCTCGTCTTGCCTTCTGGTGCTTTGGAAAATAATTTGATCCCACCCCACCCCCTCTTCTGTGTGGCAGTGCCACAAAAATTGGAATAATGCTATCATGTCACCCCTATAATGTATTTCTCCTTCATTTTCTCTTAGTCTTTGGAAAAACAATATGGTTTTTTCTATTAATTCAGATTTGGACCTTATTACAGTTTAGTTCCCTGGTTAGAATGGAGATGTTAAAACAATTTTTTTTCTGTTCTCAGGAATATTATTTTCAGATACTAGTCTGCCACAACTTCATCCATCAGAATAATCAGTTTGGTTATCAGTCACTGAATTTATTTTCTCATTTCTCAGGTACTTTTAGTCATTCTATGCCAATCTTTGATACAATAATGTAAGTGTGGAATGGGATGCCTTTCTGTTCATTCTGGCATAACTTCTTTCATTAGTGTTGTCTGCAAATGAATGGATCATTCTAGTATGAGTTGGCATGGGTCATTAAG
Organism: Boaedon fuliginosus; assembly: GCA_027560395.1. Classification (NCBI taxonomy): domain Eukaryota; kingdom Metazoa; phylum Chordata; class Lepidosauria; order Squamata; family Lamprophiidae; genus Boaedon; species Boaedon fuliginosus. The sequence goes on along the minus strand of JANHGC010010488.1, from coordinate 183,879 downwards.
CTGACCGTTAGTCATTTAGTAGATAATCATTGAGTATATTCAGAAAGGTTACATTTTGCTCAGATACAGATGCTCTTATGTTTTGTCATAGATCTTTCTTTTTTTAAAAAAAGGATAGTTGGGGTCCCACAGTATTCCCAGCATCCCCCAAAGTATTTAAAGGACTGACTCTTTTTATACCATCCCATTTCTGGAGATCATCTAGTAGTGCCACTGATGGGCCTGGCTCACTCACAATGTGTTAGCTAGAAGTAGGTGCCATTACTCCACTCCAGGCTTTCTCCTTGTGCACATAGCGTTTTCTTTAAATAGCAGTAGGAAAAATGTTCCCTCCCTAAGGAGATTGCAGGGTAAAAAGTGCTTTAGGATCTGAGAGTGCCTTTTAAATAAAGTAGATTTTAATTCTGCATTTCCATTTTTAATGTATTTATCGTATGTCATGGGAGTTTGGTTTTTATTGAAGAGTTTTTGTATTGTTTTGTAGGTTTGGCTGTTTCATATTCCCAAAACAGAAGACAGGAATAAGAATATAGGCTTGGTCCAATAAAATATCAAAAGTGTTCTGCAAAAGTCAGGGCTTGCAAGGCACCATGTTGATTTAAGTTGAATTAGATATTACAGAGCTGCAGCAGCAAAAACTGGATGGCCTTCATTGTCCTATATCCACACGGCCAAGGATCTCAGAATATTATTTTAGGACAATCTTTTCTTCTTCTCCAGCTGAAATTTACTTGGGGGTGATTGCCTTACAGTAAACACTGTTTGCAAAATCAGAACATATTTGCAAGAAGTTGTCTCCCATAAGTAATAGAAAAAGTTCCCAACTCTCATATCCATTCAGGAGTCTTCCCAAAATGAGAGGGAGGTACAGTTCTGAAGATCATTCTTCCATTTTCTTCTGGAGATATTGCAATCACTGATCTTTGCATTCCACAAAGAACTTCAGAACAGTTCATTGACTTGTTGTGCTTAAGGAAGTGAACTATAAATCATAAAGTTTCTGCTTTGAATAAAGGCTGATTTTAAGTTTGAAGGCCCCTTGACTCTGGCAGCAGTGAAGACAAATGTCCCTAACAGGACTAGTTGCTGACTCGGCATTTTAATTTCCCACAATGTCCCCAACATAGCACCGTGAAGAATTAAAAATGCAACAGACTGCCTAATGCTGATCCAAGCATGGAGCTCCAGAGGGGAAACTTGTTTCAAGAACAGCAAAGAACGGTCTCAGGGTGGATCCTGCTGGGCCTCAGCAACTTCCCTATGGATGAATGTTAAATTTGCTAACAATACTCTGCCATGAATACAAAAGCTGGCCTAGATAAGTCATGGCTTCTCAGCCATTCCCAATATATTCTTGTGAATATATTAATAATGAGTTATTAGCAGAACACTTATATACACACACACACAAATACATACATATACACCCACCTATATATGTATAATACATACACATACACATACACACACACATATATACACACACATACAGCCAATTCAATGTAATGGCTTAAATCAGGGCCGTCAAACATGCGGCTCTCAGGACGGATGCATCATGTACTGGCCACACGCATGCCCGGTTTAGCGAAGGGGGGAAAAGTCGTGATATGTCATGTGATGTTGCCGTGACGATGTGAATTTGACACCCCTGGCTTAGATGCTAGAATGGGGGAAGGAAGGAAGAGGCAGATGTTGCTCATCCTAGCAGTTAGCCTAGCAGAGGGAAGGCTAACCTTTTCGGCACCGAGTGTCTAAAGCATGTGTGCACATCTCCAAAACGCAATACGCATGTGTCCCCCATGCATGCACCCCACCCCTGTGAATGCATGTGTGTGTCCCACAGATGCGCCCCTCCCCCTGTGCATGCACACTCATCCCCCATGCATGCACCCCATCCCTGTATGCGCCCCTCCCCTGCACCTACGTGGCAGAGACCCGAAGACCAGCTGGCTGGTGGGAGGGGCACGCACACAAGCATGGCAGAGGTGAACTTGGGCAACGGCTCACGTGCCCAGAGAGAGGGCTCTGCGCGCCACCTCTGGCACGTGTGCCATAGGTTCACCATTACGGTACTATAAAATAAATAAATATTTGTAATAAATACAAAGTTTGTTCTTGTACAGACTGATGCTAACATATTTTCATTAATTAAAAAAATTCTATGACAAAATATGGACACATTCCTGGCACAGCTTGGTGTTATGCTAGGGCCTAACTGTAGCCAAGTAAATTGATAGATGACTTTCCAACTTGCTTCAGCAGCATAGACATGTAACAAATAAATAAATAAATCTCATTCCCAAAATCTAAGTTAGGCAACTTCATGAATGATATAACTTCCTATCACATTTGTTCTGGATGTTTCTATCCTTACAAAAGTGTGTGTTGAACATATCCAGTCATATAGTCAGAACCAGTTCTGTCCTGAAAAAGAGTGAATGAAGGTTATATTAGCCCCCTGAGCTAGTCCAGACAAGAAGCATGAGAAAGAATGCTAACTCTGTCATTACTCTAAGTTACGTTAACAGAATCTTTCAAGACTGAAAGTATTTTTCCTTTCCTTTCTTTTTTTTTCCTCCAGAAAACTAGGCAGCGTCTCTTCAGAAATGTTTCCCCTGCCGTCCCTTCTTCTGTGGGCTGAGACATCTTTTACATGCCATTTATTCCATCTGCTGTTCTCGCTCCTATCTCCTATGGTCATTCCCACATACAAGTCCTCCACTTACAACCAGCAACCATTCAAAATTATAGTGGACTCTCCCAAAGGGTACTCATAACCTGACTCCAAAGTTTTGACAGCTGAATCCCAACAATTTCATTTTGGGCACTTGGCAACCAGTCTGCATTTATAGCCATTTGCAGCATCTTCCAGTCACATGGCCACCATTTATAACGTTTTTTTTTCCTGAAAACCAGAAATCGATTTTCAGCAAAAATGCACCATAGTGAACAACTGGTTTGCTTAACAACCGCAGATTCACCATGGTGATTTGTTTAATGACTGCTGACCAAAAAAAGGCTGTAAACTCAAATGTTAAAAAAAAAATGTTCCACGCATGGAATGAATACGGAGTAAGGAACATAAAGTCACATGGTATCTAAAGATAATGCAGATCCTTGTGGGAATTATACTTTTAAACCCAGTGTTACATCTAATCACATTACATTTCCTGTTCCATTTTTTTTTTTAGTTCCTATGTATTCAACTGAAGTGTGCATGCAGGTGTTGGCAGCTACAGAGAAACAGTGAAAACGCTTCCCTCTTCTGGGCAAAGCGAAGAAAGACTGAAGGTGAAAGAGAAATTAAAAACCGAGCACAAATCCAGCAGGTTTACTTTTCAGCATGGAAATAATCACATATTCACTGAGGTTAGTGGGAACCTAGTCCAAAGCACAGGTAGTTTTTTTTTTTTTAAAGTCATCCAACCTTTGCAGAATCCTTTTTGCCCATCCTTCATCACTTTTCAGGATTCAAACAGAGTAGGAAACATAAGGAAAACATAGAAAGAGATTTCCTCTAAACAGGATACATCTTACAAGCCGCTTCATACGTAAGTTCAAAGTGTAGAGGCAAGGGGTTTGCTTTTGTTGGTCTGCCCTCTTCCGCAAATAATGTTCAATATGAATCAAGGCAACAACAAAAATCCCTCTTACGGAATTCATGGATTCCTTTTTCTTATCCAGCCAACAGAATGCACAAATGGCATTCATCACAAGTAAGTCTAGGTTTATACTGAAAAATCTATTTCCACCACAAGATGGGACCTCAAGTCTAAACAAGCTCACAGGACTCAGTGCAGCTATAACTTTGATACTGTTGGTGCCGGACCAAACAAAAAATGTTATTTATGCATTTATTTTGCTTTCAAATTAATAACCAGTAAGAAAAAAGCAAAAGACAAAAAGTGATAGTGCTATACATTGTCAAAGAGAATAAACATGCTATAAGAAAAAAGTGAAAAAACATGATACACAAATATATGACGTCATTATAACAATAAGGTTACAAATCTATATATACTTGTCTAGTGCAATTATCATTCCAGATAATCCAAACATCATACTTAAAACATGCTATCAGGTGAGATTTATGCTTTAGTTGGCATTAATGGTGATATAGATTTAGTCATTTTTTCTGTTATGATTGGTCACCATTGTTTGCTTCATAAAAGAGAAATTGTTAGAAATTGTTAGAAAACTGAGCAGCATTAGAACAGTATCTGTAAAAATATCAAAGATGGAAACAGACATGACAAAACAAGAAAAGACTTCCAAAAGATCTTTGTACTCAGAAGGTATTTCCAGCCACAAATTCCAGATGTGCTAAAAGATGTCAATGAACAGCTAGTGGTTGATTCAAAGATCATTGAATCAAGGTGTTCTGCAAACATATGGAAGCAGTATTCTGAAATTGTGTACAGTAAAGATGTCAACATTCAAGATTCCTTAGAATCTTTGTGCCATATGTGTGTCTGTACAGTATGTCCTATTTCACAGTGGGCCATTGTCAATTGAATATTTATTTATCTAAATTATTTTTCTGGGGATATTCCTTGATGTCCTTAACTTAGAGGAAAGTTTAGTGCAAATCTAATTTAAAGATCAAGAAATCCGAAAGGTGATCAGTGGCCTTCATGTGGCCACTAGCAAGCTAGTAAGGTTATAGGAAATCCATAAATCATAGCCTGGAAGTCATGGCAACTAGACCTCTTTTCGTGTTGGTTCGAAATGTTTTGCTGCTTATCCAAGTAGCTTCTTCAGACTTTCCAGTTGCTGTGAACCAACTTCCAGACAACTTTACCTGAGTGACTGAAAATCTTCACTGACACATAAATCATAGTCTTTACCCCATAGAGCAATATGGTGTAAATTTCAATCTATATATTTTAACAAGGATTTAGCATCTTAGTTTATGGTTCTTCTGCCTTTTTTTAGGAGACAACTAAGCACACATAGAAACTGACATGTTTTAAGAAACATGAAAGTAGCCTATGTAGACAATCATTTCTAGGGAGTTTCGAAGTACACCTTATAAATAAAACAAATATCCAGTTTCTCAGCTTCTGAATCAGGAGAAAGTTAATTAAAACAGCACCCTCCATATCCTCCAGAATTATTCTATTATATTTCCTAGAAAATTGTACTCCATCCCTTTTTTACACTTTAGAAGATACTAGCTGATTAACTGGCCTTGCTCCGGGTTCTTTTTTTTGAAAAAAAGTATATTTGTGTCGCAGCATTTGCGGGCCTTCTGAAGCCCCCGGTGCCCCCTCCCACATCTCCGCTCTGGCAAGGCCGGCTGTGGGGCCAGGCCAGGCTGGCTGTGGGGCCAGGCCAGGCCAGGCCGGCTGTGGGGCCAGGCCAGGCCGGCTGTGGGGCAAGGCCAGGCCGGCTCTGGGGCCAGGCCAGGCTGGTTCTGGGGCAAGACCAGGCTAGCTCTGGGGCAAGGCCGGCTCTGGGAAGCCCATGGCGCCTTCTCCAACATTTCACAGGCGACCTTACTTGGTGGGGCGGGCCTATCCGTTTGAAAATATGCTGCCTCAATTTGAATATGGAGCCTCAGTTTGAGAACTGCACATGCTCAGTAGAGTGTTGCTCCTTGTTCGTTAAGAGTGTCCTCTTTGCCCCCTTTTTGGGCAGGCTGAGGGCTCCTTTGCATCAGTATTAGCTCACAGAAAATTTTTTAATAGTTGAGTCATTTCAAGTTGACATGTTGATACTCAGGTTCCCACTCATTGGTGCTTTTATTGAATGCTGATCTTCAAGGGGTTTAAAAGTTGTTCAAGAGTTTTGAAAGATGATTTGATGTTGCCTTTTTCTTGCATTATTGCTTTTTGCTTTTTAATTGTGCATTGTTCTTATGCCCTGTGGGTAACAGCTATATGCAATCGGTTTAGGTAAGATTATAAATGATCATGAAAGGCACAAATACACTAGGAAAATTTGAATGAGAAACAACCAATTGGTCAAAGCACGTTGCACCACCATACTTATGAACTGCAGCAAAGAACTGTCATCATTTCTTCAAGTCATTCCGGGCTGAAGGACAACTCTACCTTTTGCTGGACAACACAGTTTGAGGCAAAATTTTGCCTTCTCAAAAGGGGAAGAACATGCTATATTTTTATAGACACCAACTGAGTATCAGAGCACGTGAAGGCAGAAGACATGAAATGAAAATTATGAAAAGATGGATGCCAAACAGCATAATCACCAAGCATTCCAGTAAACCCAGTGCATTTACAATGTTTGAAGGGAGCAGCACATAGTAGCAGCTCCTGAACGGAAATCTACTTGTCTGATTTTGTACAGATCAATGATTGGCCAACTATACTATTCAACTTTATTGCTAACATTCCACTTCAAGTGACGGTAGCATGACTGCTGATAAAAGTTTATTTGCACCCCTCTATCTCAAACTATCTCCGAATCGCTTCCATGACCGAGAACAATGACCGGAACATCCTGTGAAATACTCTTTTGCTCTCTTAAGTATCACATTGCTCCCTTCTCCTACCTACAGAATGCTAAGAGCTTTCAAAAAACGCATTACCATGCAAATATCTTGGGTCCCTTTACTACACATTTATATTGCAGGGTAATCAATAAATTATTATTTCAATATTTATTGGAATCCCAGAATAAGAAAGAAGACAGATTACACAAATCCATCTTGGTTGATTAATGGTTCCTTTAGCAACAGGCATACGCTGATGGAGTGGGCCAGTATGCAGACTATATTACTGAATATTTCAGCTGGGTTGTAAATATAGTATCTGTTTCTCTTAGGGACTGTCACACTGAGTGCAGTATAAAAGGCTATAAATTCCAACAGATTAATTAACTCTTTGGTTACTGGGGCTGTGTGTCACCTACCCTGGCACCTAATAAAAAATCCTTTAATGCCACAACATAAAGAAGGGCCTTTTTGGAAATGAGTTATTAACAGCATTTTGTGTATAGATGGAGAAATTGTAGCCCAGCCATTTAAGTGTCATAAAGTGCAGCAAAGGCTGCTGGAGGCCTCAGAGGGATGCCCAGCAATACCATAACAATCAAATCTGAGATGGAAGAGGGATTGAGCTGTCCACTCAGAATTTTTATATTGTCAAAGAGCAGCGAAGAAATAATGTGATCAAGAAGTGAATTAACCTTGTGTGTGGAAAGAAAGGGGGATGATCTGATGGAAAAGGCAGTAAAGTAAAAATCACTCCATAACATCGACGCTGCAAGTCGGCCATGAGGGGCTTCTAATGTCTGCAGGCTGTCAGAGAAGAGATCCAGTCCTCCAAGTACCATAAAACCATTACCTACATCAGGGGACAATTGGCATCCATTCATTCATGCTTTATAAAATGCTTAGGGGACCCCGCTGTTGTACACCGATCGCAGATTAATTTCCACAAGCGGTTTGTCGTCAAAGCCCATGGAAGACTATAGGAGGCATTCTATGCATGGCAATTAATTTTCTATGATGAATGAAAGAATTACGTGCCACCCCAAATGGTGAATTCATTAGGCCCTCACACCCCAGTCTTAATCTAATGCTCTGGTCTTCATTGTTTATCACCTCCAAGTCCTGTGCAATAGTGCCAATGACACCTAGAAGGCCGTGGTTATGATTACTTTGATAAATTGGCATGTAAGAGTTAGAACCACGCAAGATGTTCATCCTCAACCTCACATAGTACCTTTCATCTGGGTGCTTCTGTAAAACAACTGTAATGCAGTCATTACAACAATTGTAATGTATACAAATGATTATTAATAATAATGAAAAATTAATCCACTAGTTTCCTTTGGGATACAGTCTAAATCAGAATAATCCTATGCACATTTGTTTAGAAGTATTGCCTCATATTGTTGTTTTTTTCATCTTTTTATACTATCAATCAATAAATCAATAAAGCACTTTCTCTCTCTTTCTCTCCCCACCTGCCCACATGTTTGTTACAACTATGGATCAATCAATGGACTGTTCAACCCTTTGTATTCTTTGTTATTATTAAAAATTCATTTGTTCCATGTGGCTTTGCTTCATTGTCATGCCATCTCAGCAGTTGTGTTGTTATGTTTTCTGAGTCACATAGCTCACCTGGCTTAGACATTTAGCTTTAGATCCTGGTCTAATTAAACAAGACTAAAAGAAATATCCATCATTTTCACAGCTCACATTTTGCAGTGGATCATGGGAAAAAGACCAAGAGGTTCATCCTCTTCTTTATGCCATATTCCCAAAAGATAAGGTTCAGTACAAACTGTAAAATATATACACCCTTAGACATAATGAATTTAAGACAGCATGGTTCAAAATCCTTACACTGATTTCTGGGGAACTATGCATATTTGCTCTTCTTAGAAAGCTTTGTAAACAGCCCATTATACAGAAAAACCAAAACTTACAGCTATATGTGCCTTTTTCACGCTACCCTAAAGAAATTTTGAAACCCTCCCTTTTTAAAATTTTCACCCCAGGCCCTATCACTGAATCAGAAAAGGCTATTTCTAGAACAACCCACACAGGACCTGGTCACAGAATCCCCAAAGGATCTTGATTTAATCACATGAGATTGAGTAGGTGTGGAAGCATAAAATGTACAGTGCTTAAGCTCTGATGTGCTTGTGGGCGTGGGCATCAAGGTTGCACCTGCCAGAACCTTCTCAAGGAATCTGTCCTTTCCTTGCCTCACAGATGCAATCCTGAAAAAGATACGTATTTAAAGAAAGAAGGGCACACACGCCCCTAGAGAACCCCCTAAGAAAATATGTATTGTATGTATATAGAGCAGTGGCTGAATGGAATGCTCCACCACAGTGCTAATGTTAGGGAAGATCTAGAGGTCCTTTCTAAGAAGAGCCTATACTATCACCTGAGTTTCACTGGAGAAGGAGGAAAGACAGTTATCTTTATTCTCTGTGGTGTGGATGTAATAAAATTGTTACGGTCCTGTCTCATTACAGAGGTGGAAACTTTCACCATTTGTTTTAGCACATCTAGCTCTGTTGGGTCAAAATGCACAAAATGAGATTACTACCGTTTCCCTGAAAATACGGCCTCCCCTGAAAGTAAGACCTAGCTTGATTTTTACGCGGGCACCCAATGTACGTGTGCCCCCAACTAATAAGTTAGTCAGTAGATGACATTCCCCGAAAATAAGACATGGTGCCTTTTTGGGTGGCAAAAACAAATATATGACAGGGTCTAATTTTCAGGGAAACACGGTATGTAATCTGAAATCTTCTACCTCTATTAAGAATGCCCAGAAAGGATATTTATCTAAAATCCTGTGTAAATGGTGCTCCCTCCTACTACTGCCCCCAAGTCAAATAATTAGGAAGGAACTCGTTAGTGGATTCAAAAGAAGTGTGCAATGTAAATTTTCCAAGACTCCACGAAGAATTAATCATTTACAGATAAATGAAGAACTAAGACTAAGAATATATTGTTTTATTCTAGATATGCTGACATTCTTGCTCAGCTCCTTTCATACCTATTTTCTTAAAAATCAAAATTTTCATGCACCCACATATCCCTTTGTTTCCATCTACACTTTTTCTCGGACCCCAACATTTGTACAAGTGAAAATGCTGGAGCTGTTTATTGTTTTCTCTAATCATACAAATCCATTTTGGATGCAGTCCATATTTTGATATTGTGGTCAAGCAGCGGTAAAGAAAGTCAATCAATCATTCTGCCAATCAAAGAGTAGCATTGGGCAGATGAGGGAGGAGGAGGAGGAGAGACAAGATGGATGCCTGGGAACCCTTGCCACCATAGGTTTTATAATGGAGAGGCTGAATAAAGAAACCAAATAAAGAGGCAAAGTAAAAGATCGACAGGATATCAGAAAAATTGAGCATTTATTTCCTTCCCTCAGACCAGGCATGAGGGGAAAAGTTCTTCAAGCCAGTCTCCTGAAATAGACCAAAGATTTAGAAGAGAAGCATCAAGAAGCTCAACAAGGAACCAACAATGAGAAAAGATTAACAGAAACTTAAAAAAAGGTAAAAAGACAGATCAAACTTTGTAGAAAAAGGACTACAGCTCCATAGAGTGCCAACAGAGATATCAACAGGGATTAAGACAGCAAGAATTTAAACATCAGCAATATATACGAAGTATAGAATAAAAAAAATGAAAATACAGTGAAACTGGACTTTGACGAATACAGCACAATGAACTTACAGAACAGTCAATTAAATAGAAAAGTTTTATTCAAAGTAATTTCTGCATTAGTTGAAGGCTTTTGTAATTTACAATTGCTTTATTTGCAGGCTTTCCTTTTGTAAAGTCAAGTCTCCTATTAACCACCCAAATTTTCAGGGATTTGTCTCTATTAAGTCTGAGTCAATCTGGTTATTGATGGTTCAGAAACAGAAGCCACAAGTCATTGCCACCATCTTGACTTTTTTGATCCCTCGTGGACACTCCGGCTTTAGAGTATCCTTCTATGTTGCAATTATGAGAAAAATGAAGGCATGGGGGCGGGGGCGCTTAGGCTTATATCCCAAGGATGGTGGGGAAAGGTGATGGCACTGAATACTAGCAAAAATAAACACGTGTCATGTGGAGAAGACACTGTAATGTAGTAAGCAGTATCTGGCTGACGTTAACCGCTCTACAGGAACAGACTTGATTAATGTTTGGATAGAAAACTATTGGAGAATTCTAGGATTATAAAATAAAGAGAGAAGTTTTTAAAAAAAATTCCAGAAGGAAGTAGCACTTCAATTATATATTTGCCAAGAAACTGCATAGATGTGGCCATGTAATCACAATACTCTATTTTATTAGTTTTAAAATAGGTTTTTCTGTCACAAAATATTAGCAAGCTTACGTAAAATCTTATTTACTGTGCTATATTTCTTCTAACTAAACACAAATACTGTATAAATTAACAGGCATTATTTTGCTTGTTTAGTCATAAATATAATACATTGCTTTCAAATGACTTAATTTCCACCAGTAAAACCTGTTTTCCAACATCAAGAGAGATGAATAGAATGCATTGACCCAAAATATTGACTAATTCAGCAAGAAGGAACCACTGAAATGTAAAAACAACACCAACATTTCTTTAAAGTAAAGGAGGGAGGTGAGTTTTAAAAATCTAGAAATCATATCCTTGATAAGCAATTGTAACATCATTTTTACAGAAACTAAAAAAAATTTTTCCCACAAATCAAGATAGGGATCGTGCTTATTTATTCTTCATCAATCTACTGTATAAACCTAAAACCTTTCCTCTATTTCCAAATAAGGATTTCCTATTTTGTTCTACAGAAAGTCTTCAAATTACAACCTCAATTGGAACTTAACCAGTCAGTGGGGAAGATGGAAGGAAGCTGCAAGCCTCAGCTTGGCAGGTAGGTAAGTGGCTGTTGCCAGGTGGGACAGAGGAGGGGACATAGGGAAGGTCAAGAAGGGTGTGAGAGGATTCAAGGGAGTGGTGAGAGGCATGGGTCAGGGGGATTGAGGGAGTGCATGAGGGTGCAACCAAGGCTTGGGAGTTCAGGGAAGGTAGACAAAAAGCCTCACCCAGATCAGAAAGAATGTACAGGTGGCTGGCACAGGCAGAGTCAAGGTTGAGCAGACTGGGGAGACTTATTCTAGCCACTTGCCACCTTTCCCGCTGGCTTCCCCACTGACTCTGGGGAAGTATAACCGGTCGTAATTGTGAATCAATTGTTAAAGGCCCAGATCATGATCATGTGGCCACAGAGGTGGTAGGACGGGTGGAATTCCAAGGACTGGTTGTAACTACTTTCATTTAGTAGTGTTATAACATTGAATGTTCACTGAATGAATGATCGTAGGTCAAGGACCACCTGTAATCCTATTTTGTTAAGGAGAAAATTTAGGGAGTGCTTTCAGAAAGATGATGCAAGAAACCTTCCATTGGAAACAGCTTTACTCTCTGAATCAGCTTTTTAAAAAAGTAGCTGTACAGTAGGATTTTTTTTTTAAACTGGAGTCAGAATGTTAAAAGTTTGCAGCAAAAAAATTAAAAATCTTCCTCCCTGTACTCCCTACTACGTTATTTTATGCAAGCAGTATTATATTTTATTTTGATAGTTATTAAAAAACTACCACCATTTGAAAGCTGTAGAGCAACAGGTGGTTAGTAACATATGTGGAGGGATTTATTTCCAGTGGGATAGCATAATCTGTATCACTCTGAACACAGAACCAATACCGGAATCTTACTGCCTCAACTTGGAGGTATACAATTCTTGTAAAGAATACTTTTAGGAAAAAGTATGAATGAAATTATAATTTTATTCCAGGCTTCTATAATTCCTTTAGGACTAACATATTGGATTATTGTTCATTGCTCCTTTTGTTACTGTTGTCTCTAGAGCAGCGGTTCTCAACCTGGGGGTCACAACCCCTTTAGCGGTTGAACGACCATTTCACAGGGGTCGCTGTCGCCAGGCGGGAAAACAGCTGCAGCTCCGCCCTTTGCCTGAAACGCTGCCTTGGCTGGCAGCGAAGGGCCGGGGCTAGCCTTTCCATTCGGCGGGCAGCCCCGGTGCTAAGCAATGAAGCCACGCCAGCCCCGTTTGCCTGCTGCCGCTGCTCACCACCATTCTCCCTCGTGGCCTGGGGCCGGGGTGCTGGGCAGCCAATCTTCAGGCCTCTGCGGGTCACGGCAAAAGCACCAACGGGGAGTGGGGGGGAGGAAAAGCAGCGTTGCGTTTTCGGGCGATTCCTGGCCAGTTTGTGGATGCTGAGCAATTTCCAAGGGCCTGGAATCCCCCAAAAATGCAACGCAGCTTTCCCCCTTCACTCCAGGCAGCAAGAGCACCAAGAGGGAGTGGTGGGGGAGGAAAAGCAACACGCTCTACATGGGGCTGCCCTTGAAGAGCACTCGGAGACTTCAACTGGTACAAAATGCAGCCGCGAGAGTGATTAAGGGTGCACCTCGGTGCACCCGGATAACACC
>JANHGC010010488.1:158677-169759 GCA_027560395.1 Boaedon fuliginosus | reverse complement strand
TATCTTATTTATTTATTTATTTATTACATTTTTATGCCGCCCAATTCCCGAAGGGACCCTACACCGTTGTGAAAGTGCTCCCATCGTTTCAATTGACAGGATGGAAGGGGCATCAAATGCAGCTTTTCACACTTAGTTTTAAGAATGCAACCCGGTGCCCAGCTTTTCGTAACTGATGTTGCTTTTAGCAGGTGGGGGAGATCAAAGAGGTTTTTTTTGGGGGGGGGGGTTTTCTCCCAAAATCGCTGCATCTGGAAAAAGAGGGAAGGAAGAAGACTACTATGGGTTAAGGGCTGCTTTAAACCACCTGCGGCAGGATGGATGGTGGGGGAAACAGTGCTATGGGTTGCTTGTTGGCAGCTCTTACAACTGAACTCCTAAAATACAGATCATCCTCGACTTGCGGCCACAATTGAGCCCAGCGTTTATGTTGTCAAGTGAGAAATGTATTAAGAGAGCTCTGCCCCCTTTAACGACTTTTCTTGTCACATTTGTTAAGGGAATCACTGCTGTTGTTAAGTTAGTAACACGGTTGTTAAGTGAATCCGGCTTCCCTATTGAGTTTGCTTGTCAGAAGGTTGCAGAGGGGGATCACGTGACCCCGGGACACTTGCCACCGTCATAAATTTGAACCAGTTGTCAAGCATCCGAATGTAAACCATGTGACCATGGGGGTGCTGTGAGGTCATAAGGGTCAAAAATGGTCATAAGTCACTTTTTTCAGTGCTGTTGTAACTGTCAACAGTCACTAAATGAACTATTGTAAATCGAGGACTACCAATAACTAGTAAAGTGGGAAAGTCAAGTTAGGCCGTTAGGTGTTAGTTGGAGAGGAAAGTGGCATGAGCCACTCCTCCAAAATTACCTCCAAGTGAACAGAACTGAATAGCGGCCTCACCCTCTTTCAGTGAACAAGCATAACTGTTCTGGGGTGCTCATGAGTATTTTGATTTACTTTACTGATATAAGACATGCTCTTTCAGAAGTTCTGATTAAACATTACTGTTGGTTGTCCACTCATATTTTCCTATTTCAGTTTTTCGCAGCCAGGTTTTTCACAGGAGGAGAGACACATCTCCCTTTTCCTTCTAGGAACTCTCAAAACAACCTGAACATTTTTGATACCAGAAATGTTCAGCGATTGTAAAGAAGATCCTAAAACAGGCTTAATATATTCTTTATTTATTATAAGATTTATAAGATTATAAACAGCCTTATTCCATTAACTCTAACAGTGTGAAAAATAAGTTAGAATTAGAACAGCCATGTTGTTAATAAAATAACAATAAACAGTAACAACATTGTATTTCCATTTTAATACAGTTCTTTCTCTAGGTCCTTAATCTTCAAAGAAATGTTCCATTCTCATTATCACCCTACGTGTTGGAGACATATTTGGCACGCAACAAATTTTAAAAGCGATCTCTTCTGTGAAAAGTTTGTCTTTTCTATATTGGTAAACTTTTAGGACAGTAATAAACAACATATATTCTCTCCCAAAACAACCTGTAAATTGATAAGATATAAATATTCCAAGAAATTTAAATGTAATATATATTCATTTGTTTTCATTCTAATTTCCAATTTAGTTTGCATTTTAGTTTTGGTTGCCGTAAATTTTTTGTAGGCAAAAGATGGGAAATAAAAGTTATGAGTAAAATAGGCTAATCTAGGGTTTTCATGTGTCTTTCATCTTATGGCCCAAAGAAACAATTCTCTTTTACATAACATTGTTCAGAAAAATCGCACTTCATAAGTGTTGGAGAGGGGAATGTCAAATAATATCACAACTTATATACTTGGGTCAAATATCATGGTGCAGTTATATAATTATTATTTGACATCACGACACTTGTCATTATTACATTATTACATTATCTGACTTGTTATGGATGCTGACTGATCTGTTCAATTTTTGTTTGTCCCGTGTTTTTTAAAGACAAGAGATCCGTATATTATTAGTACAAAAAAAGTGCTTGAAACAGTATTTTGAAAAACAATTTAAGTACCTTTCAATGGTAAAACATATTTGGTTCAATCCTTGCTGCATTTGTTAGGAAGCAAGCTTCACTGAGTTATGTAAGAAGTTTTCCCAAGACATTACCATAAATTTAGGATTGCAATTTGCTGATTTTTTTAAAAAAGCATGCTAACTTAACTGCATATTTAACTGTAGATACTCGTAAACACTTTTATATGAGTTTTATACAGACAAATAGAGGATAAAGGGAATTGAATTAATAAATTAGAAATTGCAGTTAGATGTAGTGCATCTGTTTTTATTTTTGTTTTAGAATATTTGCATTTTGAATTTACCAAGAATCCAGTAGATATAAAGCTCGTGACAAGATTTTTACATTCCATCTTCCACATTAAGAAAAAGCAGGTTATGTTCTTATCCTCCTGTTTGTCCAGTAGCAAGTCTGGATCTAAATCTATGTAGCTATGACTTGAATTCAGGTTTGATTAAAATTATTTTTTACTGGCGGAACAATTGAAGGCACAAACTAATCTATACCAAGAGAAAGGAATATTTGTAGCTCAGGATTGAATTGTGCGGTCCTTGATGCTCTCTGAGTTTGGTTGTTTTTTGCAGATGTTTCATTGCCAAACTCGGTAACATCATCAATGCTAGAAGGGAGTGGTATTCACTCTCTATATAACCCACAACCTTCTAGTGCTGTTACCCAGTTTCGTAATGAAACGTCTGCAAGTAAAAGCTCAAGAGAGTACTAAGGACCCCCTCAGACTAATAGTGTTAAACCAGATGCATTTCACATTGCATATTATATATTTGATATAACATCATTTCAAGATTTTTTTTCCTCAAAAGTTAACACGAAGTACAAATGTGTGGAAGTTACCAAAAGGCTGCCTATTTTAACCAAAGGTTGCCTATTTTTGTCTTCCATCCCAGACAGTAAGTAATAAACATGTGTTACTTTTTAAAATAAATTTTATTAAAAGGTTTACACATAACAGAAAAACTAATAAAAGATAAAGGGAAGGGAAGGGAAGGGAAGGGAAGGGAAGGGAAGGGAAGGAAGGAAGGAAGGAAGGAAGGAAGGAAGGAAGGAAGGAAGGAAGGAAGGAAGGAAATGGAAAGAAAGAAGAAAGAAAGAGAGAGAGAGAGAGAGAGAAAAGAGTATCCTCTGAGGAAAATGGGTGGTTCAAAAATGAAAAATAAAAATATTAAATGAATTTAATATTTAAATTTTATTATGTCTAATAAATAAATATATTTAATATTTATTAAATAAATGCAGAAAAGAATAAAAATAGATATTCTTCCCCACCAAATACAAGTACAATTACAATATTGCTATATTACTATAAAATTACAAAAAATAGCTCACTATTTTCTACTCTCCAATTTTTTTCTAATAACCAAAACCACAAATTATGAGTGCATTTTTTTCTATATCGTGCAAAAAATCTAATCTAAATCTAAAATGGGTTTCTAGTCAACCACTAACACAGATGTTGGTTTTTTTCTTTAATCAAAGAGATTAACCATTTCTGCAAGTTCCATCATCTTCACCAGCCATTCCTCTGTTGTGGGTAATGTTGAAAATTTTTGAACATAGAACACACTCATTGCAGTTACATATAACAACATTTTTTTCTAGTATCCGTCTATTAGTTTTTCTCCCCTCCCCAAAAAGTCTCTTTGTTATATACTTTAACTAGTAAAATCTTCTGGATTAATGTATGTATTCGTGTCCAATTTTTTTAGCTTTTTGCATGTCCGTTAAACACAGCAAAATGTTTCTACATGTTTTTCATATTTTCAGCCAATTTTCAGAGTACATTTACATATTTTAAACAATTTCTCTCATAATCTGTGCCAACAAAACATCATTTTATAAAAATTCTCCTTAGGTCTTGAACATAAAGTGAATTTTAATCCTTTCAACCACATATTTTGCCATTGAACCATTTATTTGTTATAACCAGTGTTTACTCCATTTTAATCCTATATTCTTTCATTTTTGTTCTTCTGTCTCATATATCAACAAAATTTTACATATTTTAGCAATACCATGACCATCATTAGTAGATAATTTTATCTCAAACTTTCTCAAAACCATAAAATCTAATCCAATTGGAAGCTTCTTCATTCTATTTTTAAGCTTTGTGCACTTTTTTATTTCCTTTAGTCTTTTTTATTCTTTTCTTCATTCTGTATTAGTTTGTGTTCATTTTTATTTTCTCTATAAAACTTTTAATAAAATGTATACAAAAAACAATTAACATAACTACTGATTTTTTTAAAACCGCCTTAGAGAGTGTGAGTGAAACAAATTACAACTAAATGTCATAATGAATACATAAGGTGCTCCATTAACTGTTGCTATGATTAAATTTAACCTTATTTGTTTCAGCTTGCAACGAAACAGGACTTTTAACTACCGAATGCAGAAGACTAGGAATCATGGATATGAAATTCAATTCCTCTCGGAAATATGTTTCTATCAGCATACCATCAAAATCCCAAGCCATGTCGCCACACATCAAATCAGTAGATGATATAATTGTCCTCGGAATTAATCTCAGCAAATTTAACAAACCTACGCAGTTTTTTATTTGTGTTTTGGGAGTCTTCCTGTTTTATCTTATTTACGGATATTTGCAGGTATGCATTATCATTCTTTGTGTGATTGTAAAAAAAAATGGCCAGAAAACAATTTTTGTGGCTTACAGCAATTTTGATGCAGCTGTAAGCTTTTTAAAATAAGAGAAAATTCTATTCCTATCAAAATAAATAGGTATTTGGACATTTGAAGAAAAGTGGGAATGCCCATTCATTTATGAGCTTTCTTAAAAGTTTTGCAAGGTTCAGAATCCATTGAAAAACGTCAGGTAGACATTAGTAGGAGTAGGAGTAGAAATTCAACTGAGCATTAAGGTAAATAAATTATTAGGCAATTAGCAAGATTTTTTTTGTGATCTAAAGAATTGTTATATATTTAGTAATATATTTGAATACCTAAAACAAAAACCTGGAAAACACTGTTTTGCAAATGTAAATTTTCATTAGTTGTATTATTTTCTGAAGTGTAATTTATTATATAATCCATCTGGCACCTTGAAAATTGTGGAGAAGAAAAATATAAGTAAAATAGCTAATAGTTATCATAAAGCTAACATTTAGATTAAGTAAAAGCATTATTTGTTCTGAGGTGAAACTTTGGGCTATGCAGTTATAGATCTTATAAACATGCAGTGAGAAAGGTTTTTTACAAAAACAAGGGTTTTAGGTTTTCTCCCCACCTTGCTAGTACCTAGCTGGTGGGATTTTTTTTTTTAATGGAATAATTGTAAGGGAGTTGCCATCTGAAATTTGAAGTATCAATTTGAAGTGAACATACAGTCATAATGTATGTTGACTTCATAATGTATACAGTCATAATGTATGTCTTGAATGGGATCTTTGGGTTATCTAGTCCCATTCATACAATTTTTCACATAAGAGAAAAGACAGATTGTCCATGTATAAGTGCAAAATAGGACAAAGCAGAAAAATATATCTGAATAATGGACAAATAGGAAAAGCAACAAATATAAATTGTGGTTTCTGTCAGGGAATTTCTTCAGGATCAATGGATAAAAGTAGTCTGGGATACTATATAAAGAGAATAATGAAAGAATATAAGATTCAAGAACTTTACTGAGTGACTAAATGATCCCTGATTGATCACACATACAGTTCCCATTTGAAAGCCATCACCAAGGAGTATACCACTACTTTGAGAATACTGTTCCATTGGTTACCACATGTTCCTGTCAGGAAGTTCCTTCTAAGCTTCAGTCTAAATCACTTTTCTTTTCAACCATTAGTCCTCGTCCTGCCCTCTTTTCTGCCCACTCTTGCGCATTTTAGAGATGTCATGTCTGTTTCAGCCTTAACTTTTGTAAACTAAAATATACCCCAATCTTCAACCATTCTTTGTAAGGCTTGGTTTCTGGATTCTTGTTCTGGTAGCTTTCCTTTGAATGAAATCCAGAGTCACCATGCCTTTATCTATAACTGGAGGCAACTATTCCAGAGTACAATGGAATTTTATCTCCTATTATCTGAATACAAGGTGTTTTTTTTTTATAAACCAAGATTTCTTAGATCTGTTTAGCTGCTGCAGAACCATGCGTATTCATACAAAGTAATCCTTTGCAGTGTTAATTAACACCAGTTAATTACCAGTTAGGCCCAATATTGTATCTAGGCATTTGATTTTTCTTAACTCAGAATCATATTTCTCAAAGAAGATACACTTAATTTTAAGACTTCAGTCCTGATGAACGTGACAATGACTAAATTCCATATTGCCAGCAGCAATATGGATGCAAGAGAAGGACTTCAGTCTCCATTCTGTGGATTAATTTCTGCACTAAAGAAATACCATCAATTGGAATTTAAATTTCAATAGAAATGACTTTGTATCTGGGTGAGCCAGCAACGAAATGCATATTGAGCATTTTATGAAAGTTATATAGTACACGTCGGAGCAGTTTATTCCAGTTTCACATAGTCATTTATGACGTTTGAACTCAATGTGAGCAGCTCAGTGAAATGAATGTGCAGCTGCAGTAAAATCAGCAAATATTATGCAGAAGTTTGAAAATAAAGTGGCAATAAAATGCAGCTGTTCTGAGTAATACCAAAGCAGGGTTCTTTAATTTTTTTGTTGGATATGCAACAATGGCTTGCTTTCTGTACTATGCTAAATCATAATGAGTGAGTTTATATATCATACTGAACAAAAATAGCACAGTGTACAAACTCAGCCACAATCAACCTTTCATGTAAGTAACATTCCCATGTTTTCCTCACGTTTGGAGTTGTTTGTGCCTTGCACTTGTAGCTGGCTCAGGGCTTGTATGGGAAGCAAGTTAAGTGAGTACTAACTGCAACTGGGATTGAGCATGATGTCCAATCAGTAACTGACGAAACATGAGTTTATTTCTCTAAATTAAACCATGGTTCATTCACTGATTCATTTATGCATCATCCTAAATCAGAGATAAACAAACCACTTCATTATAATGTGAGAAGGCATATGGTTTCAAAAGGTAATGGGTTGATATATAACAGCTAAATGGGACATTTTGGGGGGGGGGACTTCTTTTTAATATGTCTTCTATTTATACTAATATTGATACTTGTGTTATACATATTGGTGGTGTTCAACTATTAAGTACACTATCCCAAATTCATTTGAAAGTTAATCAATTCTATGTAGCTATTGATGTAACAATGCCATTGATTTTACCTGACAACAAACAATATAAAAATTTCTCATCCAAAATTAAATTGAAAGCTGATATTACAACTCACATAATATGACTACATATCATATTTTGCAATATGTTTCTGTCTCCTTTCTCTCTAGGAACTGATATTTTCAGTAGAAGGCTTTAAATCCTTTGGCTGGTATCTTACATTAGTACAATTTGGGTTTTATTCCATATTTGGGCTTATAGAACTACAGCTTATTCAAGACAAGAGGAGAAGGTATGATATTTATCTTTATAGTCTTAAAATTCAATTCTTCAAAGCCTGATTCTTATATGTAGTTTTATTAAGTGGACAAAATTTATATAAAAATGTTTGTCAAGACAATATTCTTCAGGAAACTACATGTTAATTTATGAAACTGTCTGGAACTGTTGAGTTTTCAGAACACGAGTGACTTTTAAATGTACATTTTTCCTCTTTTCCCCCCACTCCATTTTAAAATGGAAAATACTTATATATAAATGCAATGTTTGGATCCCCATACCAATTAGTTCAAAAGTACATTTAATAAAATGTTTTTCAGCAGCATGCATAACTTTCCCATTTAACCTACCAATAAAAGGAAACCTGTATTTTGTTAGTTTATATAGAGCGTTTGTACACAAAAAACATATTAAATAAGAGAACTTTAGAACTTTCAAAAGAATGTTTTAATTGGCTTAGCATAGAGTGAAAATGCTTCTTAAAATCTGGAACCCAGTGACCTGTGTGGCTTCCATGCATAAAGTAGACTAGTAAAGCAACCTCTTTCCAGACTATAGCGTAAAAGTAATCCTCACTAAACAGCCATGTTTCAATTGTTCAACATCCCTGGCCATCATAAATGGTCATTCCGCCACCTCCATGTGATTGCCTATTAGATTAACTAGCTTTATGACCCATTACACTGTACTGCAGTAATGTGATTGGGATTCCCAATGGCTTTTTGCCTGTTTCCAGCAAAAAATGCCCATTCAATTGAATGGTTTTACTTATGGTTTTATTTAACAACCACAGCATTTGCTTAACAATAGCAATGGTCACTTAATGACTGCCAGAGAAAAAGCCAGGATTTTATTTCAGGTCATGTGGGTGTTTCAATTGATGACTGTTACAACTTACGACTATAATTCTATGGCTACAATTCAAGGACTACCTGCATTCATTCTCTATGTGAATGTGAAAGAACTGCAAGAGAAAGCATGTCTGTTCAGCCATTGGACTTTTATTCCATATTTTTATCAATGAAATGCCCTCAAAGCAGCTGCAGAATTCATGAGAGAGATTTTATATCAGGCATTTTTATGGGAAATCAAAGGGTGAAATCAAAGGATCAAAATTGTAATAGTAAAACAGAGGCTTTACCTTGAAAAGTTAAACATATTCTGACATGTTTAATCGAATTCAGATTTCAGCATTTATATATAACATGCTTTGCAGAAAAAGCCACCAACTTCATTAATAATTTTTACTTAACAAAATAATTAAACCTCTCTATAGTGTTGCCATTTGTTCCCAACATTAGAGCTTCATTTATATTTTCCAGGATCCCAGGCAAAACCTACATGATAATAGCTTTTCTAACAGTGGGGACTATGGGTTTATCAAATACCTCCTTAGGATATCTGAATTATCCTACACAAGTAATCTTCAAGTGCTGTAAACTGATCCCAGTTATGATAGGAGGAATCTTTATACAAGGTATGGCTTATTCTTGCTATTGCTTGCTATTCAGTTCAGAAAAATAACCTTGTAAAGACCCAGTTTTGGTTTCTCCTACACACACATACCTCCCCCATCCTTCATAAAAAAATCTAGAAGGCTTAAATTTAGGTCAATAGGAAATATGCATGAAAACAAAATCAGAAACAAGGCCTCAAATCCACATGTTCTCCAAGGAATTTTAAATATATCTTGCACACTGTTACTAGCAAGAATTGCAAAGTATTTTCTGCTGTCTTAGGTTGTTGAGATAAATTTAAGATATGATTGGTAAGCTATTTGAAACTGCCTTATTATAAGAATATCTTACCTGCTTTAGCCTGCCTAAAATGTAGAGAGAATATGCGTAAAGTACAAATAATTGATTAAGTGCTTTGGGTTAATTTAAAATCCCATCACTCCTACATATATGAACATCCAAAGTATGTTGTGAAATACAAGAAAAGCATGTTCTTTCTCTTCTTCAGTAATCTCAGAGCACATCACTTCCTAGCTTTTTTGTGTACTTGTTGATCGTGCCACTTACGAGCCACTTCAGTGATACTACATAGTTAATTGGCTGATATAACTATGAGAAGGACAAAGTAGAATGCTGATGAATCATTTGAGACAAGCACAAAAGAATAATATCCCCTATTGATAAAATC
This sequence comes from Boaedon fuliginosus, assembly GCA_027560395.1. Lineage (NCBI taxonomy): Eukaryota > Metazoa > Chordata > Lepidosauria > Squamata > Lamprophiidae > Boaedon > Boaedon fuliginosus. The sequence continues at coordinate 160,114 of JANHGC010010488.1, read as the reverse complement.
CATCAAGTATAGGGTTTTTTTTCCTTTTTCCTTCACTATAATAACATAGAGAGAGAGAAAGCTGATGTATTTTTATCTATGGAAAACTGCAAAAACTTCCTTTGAACTTTAATGATAACAGTTAAATTTGAAGTCAAATGTTAAAATGATTTAAAGTCTGAAATCTTCTTTACTACTTAAATTGCAAATTTCAGACTTAATGTCTTTTTCAGGTACCTAAAACAGCTCAAAATGGGATGAAGTGTACCATTTTAAGCACACTTATGATAGAAGGGTTTTAAATGGTGTGTAAATGGCAGTATGAGCCAGGCAGAGAATTGCACGTAAGCCCTCTGTTGTGATATTGCGTCAGGATGTTGACAAAAAAGGACTGCTTCAGGTGTTACTTTAATGACACAGTGAGTGCTTCAGCTTTGCTCCTTCTCACATCAGTATAGGTAAATACATGTGATAACAAAACAGTATGGAAAGAAAAGATAAGGGTAAACTGACAGAAGAGAGCTACACCAGTTTGCAAAAAAACCCCAGTGTTCTTGTCATCATATATAAATATACCACATTACTGCAAAAGATTTTGAAAATGTATTAAAGGAATGTGTTTTTAAATGCCACAAAATTCACTCTTCTTTTTACTGTATAATATACGGCTATCTCACTGATAACTTCTGCACTGTGTGTATGTATGTATGTAGAGAGAGGGAGGAAGGGAGAGAATATTGGGCAGTGTGGAAATAGCCCACGTAAAAAGAAGAATATTGATAATGTAGCATCATATGAATGAGCTAAAAGTAGTCTGACTGAGATAGTATCAACATTGCTTCTTCTCTTCCACCCACCCACCCACTTTTTTTTTTTTTTTAACAATACAGGGAAACGGTACAATATTGTAGATGTTTCTGCTGCAGTATGTATGAGCTTGGGCTTAATATGGTTTACTCTAGCTGATAGCACAGTTGCACCAAATTTCAACTTGACAGGTAACTTTTACGTTTTGGAACTTTATTCTCTTTTAAACTTGAAAATACATGTCATTTATATAAGTGAACATATAGATAAAGTGAAAGTATTGACTATGTTGAATTCGGACTATTCTGCTTGAATTTCTGTAGGGACATGGAAAGTTACACAGAATAGAAACTCTTAGTTATTGAAGTCTAGTTATCTTGATTTTGACTCAGGAAATATTCCAGGTAGCACGCGCACGTACAAACACACACACACACACACACACACACACACACACACACACACACACACACATCTACCCTGCATCATATAACAGTGCCACCCTAAAATTGGGGGCATAATTGGAAAGCCTGAACTACACACAATTTAAATATTAAATTTTGGATATCATAGCCTGTTTCATTAACTTGGTTTGAATTTAAACGTTTACGGTGCATTCAGAAAGTATTCAGAGCCCCCTTCATTTTTGTC
>JANHGC010010488.1:77655-89829 GCA_027560395.1 Boaedon fuliginosus | reverse complement strand
AAATGAACTGTTGTAAGTCAAGGACGACCTCTATTGTGGTTATTTAAATCTTCCAGGAATGGTCTGTCTAGAGCCTATAACCACTTAGAGAGGGCTGTAAAGCACTATGAAATGGTATATAAGTCTAAGAGCTATTGCTGTTGTTACCTTGTGAATCAGACAGCAGCCTGCCCAGTTTTGAATTACTCTAAAAGGCATTAAAGAGTGGTAGATCCTCTTCAAAAATATTTCCCACTCCCTATTCACCTTTACAGTGAAGTGTCAGATAATGCAGCCAAGACAAATTACTATTATGACCATCTGAATTAACTATTTTAAACAAGGCTCGTTCTTTCTTACATTCATTCATCCATCCACCCATCCATTCATTGATGTTAACCTTCAATGTTAATAAGCAGAGGTTCTCAGGTAAAAGACAGTATCCCATGATACTAGAAACTGAGTTAGAAGTATAAACCGTTATCTCCTCAATTTCAGCTAATCTGGTATGGATCTCTCTCCCTCTCCCTCTGGATGTTTATTAAGCCACATGCCTCTCAATAAAGGCAAACATTCCAGCCCTCAATAAAAATTGTCGTCAAAAGAATCATATCCTGTATCAGAAAGATTGTAAGAGAGTTCTGTTAGGATCTAAAATCCCACATAAATTAGCTGCTCGACAAAGCTGGGAGTTTTCGATCTTATGAATAATAAAAATAGGTATTAAACCAACCAAAAAAATCTGAAGATAGATTTGCTTTTCTTCCTCATGACCATATTTCGCTTCATTCAATGCGCTGTTTTATCTTACTCAAAGATTACAGTAAATCTTTACTGTCAGTGAACAGATTGTACTTTGCTAAATTCATACTGTGCATGAATGACCCTGAAGTAATAGATCATGAGCAAGCAATGGGGTGGAGGGTAACTGAGAATATTTGAGAGATTGGTTTGGGTTTCATGACAAAGTGACAACAATGATGGGTGCAGCAAGTCACAGACATCATTGACTTGAAGGAGGAAAGACAAGATCATTTTCCCCTTGATGTTCTCTACGATCTGCTCAGCTTATCTTGGTCTTTGAGGGAGTCAGATGAAACCCAAGTAAAGCAGGAGGGAGAGTGAAGGAGCACCCATCTATTTTTATTCTTTGAGGATGTGAACCCCACAAGTTTTCTTATAGATTCAGAGAAAACCTATATTTTACTTAGCAGCAAACCAGTTTATTTACTTTTTTATTATTCAAGTCATCTTTTTTTTAAAAAAAAAAGTCAGATGGAAGTCTAATACTAAAGTCTTTATGTGGTGTCCTTTTCCAGCTTTTCTTCTTTAATATATTGCTTTATGAAGATAATAAAATGGAAAAAGTAGAGCAGGGTTACATATGGAAGTCCACATCCAGACTTTTGGTGGATGTGAATAATAAAAGTCTATGAAAATTATTTTAACTTCATTTCTTCCCAGGGGGTTCAACACAGGATAGCTGGAATTTGGAAAATCTTGATTTTTAACTGTATATATATTAATATCCATTTCAGGATAACTATTCACTCTTCTGCATGCCTATAGAGAAAATATCTATGAGGAAAAGGGGATAGTATATTTTTCTTCTGAGAAAGAAATAAAACACACTTAAATTCAGCAGTAGATTTATTTAATCCCTTCTTTTTTAAGGCCTTTTCTGCAGCTGTGGTTATGCTCCTTTCACTATAAGCTCTAGCCGTGCAGAAGAAAGGTTAAAGGTTACCTACATTTCTAATGTCAGGCACTGTGGCTGGTAAAAAAAAAAAAAGGTAAATGGTAATTTTATCATTAGCGTGCCTGACCTTTGCCCCCACCATATCTCATGGGAGACGTTAAAAACAGTTCACCTGTCAAGATCCAAACACTTAAAGGTCAATGCACACACAAAAAATCTCGAAGAGCTTACAACTGAATCTCTGACACCTTTTATTATCACCACTTAAATAAATGATTCAAGCAGCAAGACAAGGTAAAGACCAGCTTAATGTCAAGATTTATGCCAGAAATGGTTTGTGAATACTATTCTTTTTTTAAAATGAACAGTAGCAACAACAAGGTTTTCACTTACATTTGTAAATGTGGAAGCAATGGTAGGTTTCATGCGATGCGTGGAAAGTTTAAGCTGCATGATGCATTCAGCTCCTCCAAGCCTTCAGAATGTCAAAGCTGAAACTAGGATTAAAACTGTATAAGGGATGGAAGGATTAAGCAGGATGGAAGTTATAGACAGACCCAACATTGGAAGTGAACCAGGATTTTGTAACATTTGATTTGTTGTTCATTTTTAATTGCTGCTTTAATGCCATTTCTTCACACTGTTGGGGCATATAGCATTCATCGCAAAGAGTAAGCTTTTTTTTTTAAAAAAAATCAACATTACAACTACTGCATGCATGCCATCTCTAAGGCACCCCTCCCATGCAGCAGGATGCAATAGTCAAGGTGATCCTGAATTACTCTTATCAGGGTTTGCTGGTCCACGATTTGCCATAACTGCATCTTCCAAACTTCAAAAGAAAGCTTGCAAATTTATCTGGACAGTCTGCAGGTAGGGACCTTGTTGTGCCCACCTTCTCCTAAAAGAGTCTCTGTGGGGCCACCCACATGTGAATTTGTGGACGCTATAATTATGGAGAAGTACAAACACTTTGCCCATTAATAGGTCCAAGCATAACCTCATCACAACAATGCTAGGTCACATTTCTTTTTAGACCATTATCGCTTTAGGTGTCTTTTCCATAACTCCATCTTCCACAACTGTAACAGTGGGTATTGAAACATACAAATCTGTGGGTTGATCCATTTAGCCCCATTTTATTTCCCTGTCTTTTTATAATCATCTGCACAAGAGGTACCAAAAATGCAGGTCTCCAATTATTGATAAGTTGTTGCTGTCTAAGATTACCAATAACTCCATTATAGGCATTATATAGACTTATATATGCTTCAGAGTGTTTTACAGCCCTCTCTAAGCAGTTTACAGAGTCAGCATATTGCCCCCAACAATCTGGGTCCTCATTTTACCCAACTTGGAAGGATGGAAGGCTGAGTCAACCTTGAACCTGGTGAGATTCGAACTGCCCAATTGCAGGCATACGGCAGTCAGCAGAACTAGCCTGCAATACTGAATTCTAACCACTGCGCCAGCCAAAACTAAGTCTGAATCCCCTCCAGTATATTATTCTCCATGCAGAGCAGCAGGGTGGCCTAGAAGTGAGTCTCACCTCACAATCACGAGACTGTGAGTCTGATTTAGGTGACATCAGATGTTTCTCTCTCTGAGCACAAAGAAAAAATATCTGCTGTGAGCTCCGCATAGGCATCAGGAAGGGCATCTGGCTAGTCCCCAAACTGGCCTGAACCAACTGAAACCCACCCCTGGCTTTATCTCATCTTCATCTAACATTCCTCTATTTTGCCAGGTAAAAGTCATGCCCCTCATCTGGGTGGGGATGAGGGGTATGACTGAAGCCACATCCTTTTTTTTAACTTATGCACACTGGTAAAAGAGAGGCAAGCTTCCATTTTCTAGCTCTTGAATTTGGTGGCACACACACACACACTCCTGTGAATGCTTCCATCAGGTAAAACCACTATCTAAACTGGTTGCCAGAGGTTTAATTATCAACTATTGCAGCACAATAAAATTATGATTTTTTTTTAAATCCTGTTTTCATAAGCGGAATTGCAGCAGTACAAAGATGGGTTGGAACCCATGTCAGAGGAAAGTGATATACACCAGATTGTAAATTGCTGGAAATTAAGGGAAATGGTATAAACCATCTGGACAACATCAGAATTAGAATCAATACTGGACTTCGTTCAGTACAGTAATGTTATTTGTTCCAAATGATATTGCTGATCAGTAGGTAAACACAAAACAGTATGAAAACATATGAGCTTAACTTATACCCTATACGACATACAACATATAGCCTTTATAACATAACCTGAACAACCTATAGGAAGTGTTAAAGATATTTTTCAGCTTATAGTACCACAGTAATTGACTCTCATTGCTTTTGGAGTTTATAAGCTACCGGTAGTAACTGTGTGCACCTTAAAAGTGAAATGCTCACACTGATAGGATATAAGGCCACACAGATTTTTGGCTGAAGAATTCTATTCTGAACACTGAAATCTCCCCGACTTTAACATTCAGGTACAGATCCATATGATGGAATGTTTGCAGATGTAGAGAGCTGAGGGTTAAGGAAATCTTGCACACAGAAAGTTAAATATCAAGGCAACAGGTAAGTCAGAAGGACCCCAAGGCAAACTAAGTATTGAGTATGGAGATTTATTCCTTTATGCGAGCCCTTAGCAATTTGCTAAACCCAGACAAACATCTATCAGGTAGTTAAAACTGGACAATGGGAGATGGCAGTTTACAACAGAATTAGGATAAAATCAACTTCTTTTTGCCGAGTTAATTTTCTTAGTGTCTTTCCAGACTCTTGTACTGACTGCTTGCCAAAGTGTGTGTGTGTTGTTGTTTTTACTGGAAAGATCAATACAAATAATGAAAAACATATAATTTCAATATTCCCAGAGGAGGATTGAAAAAGAGAAAGAAAGTGAAATCAAGCTTTCTTTTTAATCAGGGCCTTTTGGGGGTGGGTATTGAAGCTAATCTTTAATGGTATTCCAAGGCAACTGGATCAGCTCCCAAAGTTTTAATAATTAAAACATTTGATGCAGGGAACAAGGGAATGGACGGGGCTCAAACATTTTCTTCCAAATGTTTCTCTTGTAGTGATGTCTCATTTCTGAGATTCAGTTTTAAAATGACCGCCTTCTGCCACCTCATGCCTCCCAGTGCCCAGTTAGATCCCACAGAGTTGGCCTGTTACGGGTCCTGTCAGCTAAACAATATCAGCTGGCAGGTCCTCATGCTAAAGCCTTCTCTGTGGCAGCGCTTGCCCTTTGGAATCAGCTGCCCATGGAGATAAGGACCATCCCCACCTTGTTGGCCTTCCGTAAAGCCATGAAGACCTGGCTCTATCAGAAGGCCTGGAATTGATCCTCTCCCCTTGAATGTTGTGATTGCTTGGTTAATATTTTTTAATTGTAACATTGTATTTTTTAACATGTTGTTCGCTGCCTCGAGTTCCCTTTAACCAGGGAAGAGAGGCGGGATATAAATATAAATATAAATAAATAAATAAATAAATAAATAAATAAATAAATTCTGTACATTATATTGAGAACCCAATATTCTACACCATTTTTTATATGACAATTGATTTTGAATGTAATGTTCATTATACTGCGAGTCACAACAACAATTAATTAACTTTCTTCCTGTTGGGTTCAACTTATTCAAACAGTTAGGTTAAACAGTACAATGTATTACTGTAATATGAAATCATTTTAGAGACCATATGCTGTCCACAGAAATGATTACAAAAATACTTAATCTGCACTGCTTAGAACAGGATACAAGATATAGAATAATATATTATCCAAACTTTGAATGTTGAATGTGTTAGATTGTAGAACATGTAGAAGAATTTTTTAAGGACCGAAATGATTTTTACCAAGAATTGGTTTAAATATAAGAGGAACAAGTTCTCATGGAGGAATAATTTTCACTATAAGAACCTTATTGAAATAGGTTGTATCACGAGAGCGATTGACTCAAATCATCCTGTGAGTTTCTGTGATTGACTGTATATTTAACCTCAGATCTACCTAGTCCTTAAGCACTATACCACACCAGTACTTTCTATTCTCAGTTTTACAACACAAACCTTTGCAGCAATAGTATGGTAGGTTTGGTGTAAAGAATGCTACAGCAGTGGCACACATCACCTACAGATTATGCTACTGGCTAGAATATTTTCAAAAATAATTTGTAAAGCAAAATGCATGTTTTTGTTTATAGTCTCACATAGAGATCGCTAAATAAGCATTTGCTAGAGCCATGTAGTATCTCCAAACACAACCCATTAGTAGTGAAAACCAGTGTGAAAACCAGTGTGATAGCCATTTTGAATAAATTCAGTTTATAATGGATAGATAGATGATATTACACATTGCTCTAAGCTAAGATGGGGAACAATGGGTTGAAAATGTGAGTTATCTGCACTTTTCCTGCCCTACTTAGCAATAGCAATAGACTTATATACCGCTTCACAGTGCTTTACAGCCGTCTCTAAATAGTTTTACAGAGTAAGCATATTGCCGCCAATAATCTGAGTCTTCATTTTACTGACCTCATAGGGATGGAAGACTGAGACAACCTTGAATCAAACTGCTGGCAGTCAGCAGAATTACGGCTCTACTTGTACACAGCCTAATCCCAGATGAATCCTGGAACATGTAGCAGGTCCATAGTATTTCTTGCTGTAGTCTAATTGCTTTTAAAAGCAGAAAGAACCCCAAATGAACTCATTCATAATATATCGGATACAAAAATATAAACATACAAAACCTTGGGAATGGGCATGGGATTTCTCACTCCTATAAATGATCTTTGACAACCACATTTGTTATCAAGGCTTTTAAAGCTATGAATTTTGCTCTTATGAATCTATTTGGGAAAAAATGGTTTCTCTAGCTTGGAGCTGAATCCTTAAGTGACATCATTATTCACTTAAGTTGAATATTATTGCTCACACTAATAAAAGGGAGAGAAGTTATACAAACAGGGAGTAGATGGAAATTGTTCTTCCTTCACAGAAGAAAGTAGCATCCAGTTTTGTGCTCCAAAGATGTTTATATATACGTCTCTCAACTGAAAGTAAGGTACTTTCTTGAATTATTATATTGTAAATTTTATAATCTTTGTAAGAAACGCATTTAATCAGAGTGCTTGGATTTCCAGCCCAAATGTCAAATTCAAAGCCTGGCATATCTAGTAGTAAAACCACAATGTAACCACAATTAATATAGTTTACCATAGCAAGTATTCCTATATTTTCTTCAGGAACAAAATGTCTTAGTGTATATTATTTATGTATTCCATGTACTGTACACCCCTAACTAGGCTAAAGTTATCCACTGAGTTCTGTGGTTAAGTAAGGATTTCCCATTTAGTCTTCCTGGTCCAGCTAAATTCCTTCTGTTTATAAAAATTTCAGGATTTTTTAAATATTTAAATATTGTTCAATTTTGTGTGAATTTTTCATTGTCTGACGGTGCGATGGTGTGGGTGGCAATGCAAAGGGGCAGCTGCGAGGCTCAGTGGCATTGCGACCGCTGCTCCATCTAACCGGCGCCACCACCTGCCATACTGGGGATGAGCCTCACAGCCACCCATTTGCATCGCCACTGCGCCCCCATCACAATGGTGGAATGAGGAGCGGCAGCAATGCAAACAGGTGGCTGTAAGGCTCAGCCCCGGTGCAGCAGGTGGCAGACCAACTTCCTCCCCCTTCTCCCGGGTATGGCAATGAAACATTTGGTGTATAAGACGCACCCAGATTTTCACTCTTTTAGGGAGGAAAAAGTGCATCTTGTACTCCGAAAAATACAGTACTATTCCAACATTCAAACATATGCCTTGAATTAGTCAGGTAATGTTTACATGTTGTAAACATTGCTAAAATAGCCACACAGAAAAGGACAAAGGTGATTTCTGTGGTATGTTATTGTGTATGACAGTTTGTGGAGAGTCAGAAGACTCCTAAACATAAGTAAGATTCAGAGTCCATATTTTCAATTATTTCATTTGAGATCTTTATAAATGTCTTCCAATTTAAATAATAACATACTTCTTCAATGTACCATATGAAAGAGCTGGTAAAAACTGAGTTTCCTTACAGTGCTTGTGAAATTCAAACTGTATAAACTGATGATCTCTGTCACATAAAGCGGAAAGTTGGTGAGAATTTGCATTTTTTTAAATTCACAACTTCAGTTGTTGATCACAGTCAGCCTAAAAGGCAAAAAGTGAATCATTTTGAAGACCTTTAATCAGTTTTAACACAGGAGGGCATTTAACAGCAGGAAAAAGAAATAAATCAGTTTCAGCTTGCTGACCTTTCTTCTTCATTATATCAACTTTTCTGTATTACAGAGATAAATTACTGGTATTAATAACAAGTTATTTTGAGAAGGCCTATATTGCCTACATTATAATCAACTCTGTTTAATGCAATTCTTCACTGTAAAGTGCAGTACACAGGTTGATTGATTTGACTTATGACATCATTTGGCAACGCGGTTCATTTTAACACCAAGTGTATGCAGATTTTTCTTTAGCCTTCCCCGGTTCCACATTCAGTATTTGGAGATGGGGGAAAAAATACGTAATTGATCTTCCCATGCAAAATTCCCGCTGTTTCACGAGCTTGCTTTCAATTCAACATAATCTATTTCCTACTATTACGTTAGAAAACATAATAAGGTCACAGCAGGGAACCTTTAGCTTCATTAAAGAACATTATTATATATATAAAAAATAAAAATAAAATGATCTCGAGTAAATTGTTTTTGTCCTTGTGGTACAGTTTGCACAGATCCACATTAATCTGATCATTTAAAGCAGCAATAAATGTATTAGCCTCCGTCACATTAGAAATGAGCTTTCTTATTATTCATTTCACAATGACGGTCCATAGTGGCAGATGGGCGATGTCAACAGCTTCCTTTGCAAGCTTTCTTTCCAAACCCCACTGCATTAAGGCGTCTCCACCAAAGCCAATTCCAGGCAGTAAAAAGGTTTGTTTCAGCCTTTAAATTGTCCTGGAGCCTTTGCTCTGCATTTCTGCCAATGTGGATGCCAGAATTATTTAGAAAAAGTGAGAAAGGCAGGAGACAAATGGACACTTTGACCTGCTTGGGCTTCCATTTATCCTGGGTGTTTATAAAAGAAGGACCAGGAAGAAGGATTTAAGACAGAGAATCAGTACGTGCTCTATTAATCTAGTTTAACTGATACTAAAATCTGGCCGGGCAAATTACAAGTTGCAGCCAGTAAGACTTATCAATTCATTACTGCTTTCAAGGCTCCTTTTTTCTTTGCCTTCAGCTACTGGCAAAGGATAGGCTTTTACAGTTCAATTTTTCAGTTTATTTTTGACTGCTTTTAATTAAATTTGATGGCCTGCTTCTGCACAAGTGAAGTTATTGGAGTTGCAAAGCACTTTGCTGTTATACTGATGGCTCCCTTGATATTGGTTCATTATTAACTGCTTTTTCAAAAGTGCTGCTCTCTACTCTCATTTTATAAATATTTAAATAACTGTGACTTTGTGTAACATAAATATCTGGAGATAGAGATTCCAATGCCTATTTAGCATAATCAGAGGTTCTTCTTCTTTTTCTTTTAAGTTACACATTAAGTTAACTGGAAAAACACTCTCCCTAAATCATGGTATTTGCAAGTGTCAGCACAAATTGTTGGAATAAGTTCAAAATTGCGGTAATCAATGACTCACCTCTAAATGATGCATTGTCTTTTGCTGGTATTTTTAATCTTAATTTGAGGAACAGGCAAATATAAACAATATATAATCTTACACACACACACACTCAAAAAGACTGAAGTAATAGTGCATATTAACTTCAGAGTTTTGAGAAGGAAACTTAAAACATATTTTGTAATTTATATCACCTTGTTATCCATATTTCTAATGAGATTTGAAAGTTCTGAATACTTAACTTTAGAACGCAGTGCTATCATCTTAGCTTTATACTGATTTATATTGATTACTGTAAAATGTGTCAAAACTAATTAATTACCACAATACTGGTATGATCCATAGCATTTGAAAAAAAATCATTATGAAAAATTTCTAATATTCCTATGGAACTGTAACTATAACAATGTAATTCCGTGATGTATTATTTCTCAGTGGATTTACCTAACTTTAACTTGTCTAGCAATCACAACATTCTTTATAAAATGCTTTAACAAAGCAACCACAATCCAAAAGTGAGGAACAAATGAATAAAGATCTTACCAATAAGCTTTCAACAGGAGCATGCTTTACTTACTACTTATTAGAATAGCTATTTCAATAATTCATGTATAATCTATTTTAATTAACTGATTTGCTCTCCTAGACAAACAGAGAGGAAGAAATACAAGAGGGGCAGTTTTTCTTTTTCAGATTATAATACTCAAGGAACTTAGTATTTCTGGAAATTTAAATAAAATAACCCATTTTTCAGTTTAGTTTGCTTGGGCAACTGTGGTGAGGTCCAAATACAGGTAGTCCTCAGTTTATAACAGTTCATTTAGTGACCATTCAAAGTTATAACACTACTGAAAAAAGTTACTTATGACCAGGGATGGGTTTGTCCCGGTTCGCTGGTTATCCGCTTTGTGGGCGTGCTTTCCAAACAGCTGTCAAAAGCGGGCTGCGCACGATCGACTCAGAAATTTTGGTGCGATTCTGCAAGCACTCTGACAGAACAGCTGCGCAGCGGATATCCGCCATTCAGAAAGCGCGCCCACGAAGCGGGTAACCAGCGAACCGGTAGGAACCCACCCCTGCTTTTGTATCTGAAAGAGACATCTATCATAATCCATGAGTTCATTTTATTTGTGTATCATCTTCATGTTTTATCTGTAGTACCACTGGTTTTATGAAAGATGTTTATTTATATAAAATACTTGACTTCCTGACAATGGAAAAAAGATTCCTGATCTTTTTAAAATTACAGAGACTGAAATGAGAGATATTCTTTTTTCTAAAATACATTAATTTTAGGCTGCTCAGATTAAGACTCAAATTGTGGTCTCTCTCTTTTGTAAATTGCGTAATTTGTGTGAAATTTTGACGTGCATATATTATTAATGAGGGGTTTCTGCTATATTATTAAATTCTGAAAAACTTGAAAATTCTGTAAACAATTTTGAGAGCATTTGCCTTTCTTTTACCACCATTTCTATTTCACTTTCAAATATACCATGTAGTATTTAATATACTAATTTAATACTGAATGGCAAGTATTAGTTGACTGGCTTTCTATTTCTTCAAACCAAACCCAAAATATTGTTTGAGTGTATTGCTCCTGAAATAATATATGATGATGAAAGTAAAATGTATTCACTTGATTTAGAAAAAAATAAACAATGTCCTATTTTTATTGATCTGAGAAAGGAAAACCCAGTGAAAGCAAACAGTTATGAAAGTTGAATTAATTAATCGCTAATCAAACAGCCACAAACAGAAACTCTGTGCAGTATTAAAAATAATTATCTATAGTGAATGGAGAGAAATATAATCTCAAAACTTGAGACATAAAAAAAAAAGGAAAGGAAAGTTAAATCTGAGTTGTCAATTTAATCTAAGGTAGTGGGTGGAGATAGTCAAAGTTTTAGAAAACGGTTATTTCTGTAAATGTGCATATATTCCAATGAGAAGTTTGTGCCTTTATCTATTTGTGTCTTTATCTATTTGTGTCTCTATCTATTTGTGTCTATTTGTGTCTTTATCTATTTGTTACTGTATGCATATGTCAATATGTAATTAGCTAGCATTAACTATATGGTATACCTTGGAGGATATGTATCACAAATAAAAAGGCTTAAAAATGCCCATCCTTCCTTTAAAAAAAGTTAAAAGATTGCATTTGATTTTGAAATGATCCAGATATTCTGGAGTTGATTCTTATAAAATATTTTAAATAAATATATCCCTTTTATTATCCACTTTACATGGTAGTTTTGAAACATCCCTGTTCACCTGTAAGAAATCAACTTATTCATCAAAGCTTTGAAAATTAAGAAAAGAAATAAGGAAAGAAATTCAACTTACTGCTGCAGCTCTTCTCTGATGCTTATTAAATAAAGGTTTAATTGATAATAATTCTGCTTTCAAGATCATTTCTATGTATTCAAAAAAACTTCACCTTTTTCAAGTATAAACAAGTAACCCAATGGGTTTTGGTATGAACAGAAAATAATTGCCAATTCCTAATGTATTCATGTTGCTTCTAAGCATGCTGTCTGGAGGTTTATGAATGCAATTAATGAATCACAAAAAATGTTCCTGTTGTAAAATTTTAAAATTTCCAAAATATGCCATCTAGGAATTAACTAGGTTTTCAACACATTTGCAGATGGAGAAAAAGAGAAGAAGAAAAAACCCTATCCTATTCTGCACTGATTATCACTTACTCTTTTTTGGCCCATGTTTTCTTTCATCACACTCATTTATTTATTTACTTTTACCTGAGTAGCAAGACTTGGTAACCATCTCAAACTATAAAAGT
>JANHGC010010488.1:43479-54984 GCA_027560395.1 Boaedon fuliginosus | reverse complement strand
GTAGGTAAAATTAGGTACCTTGGCTTATATTCGGGTCGGCTTATACTCGAGTATATACAGTATTTGTAACAGGGCCTGCCTGCACTACTATGAGACCAATATTACGTACGTCACGCAGATCACATACGAGATGACATTTCTTGATGCTTCTCGGGGCACAGGGAAAACATTTTTAGCTAATTTGTCACCGAAATCAGGGCCTAGGGTGAAGTTGCTCTTGCCATCACCTCTTTAGGAATTGCAGAGATGTTAATGGAAGGAGGGCGGATAGCTCATTCCGCACTTACATTGCCATTTCATATTGCCATTCCTGTCTAATACAGCATTGGGATAAATAAATACCTGGGCAATGCTGGGTTATCTGCTAGTTTTTCAATAAGTAGAGAACTTGTTTGAGAATAAGAGTGTTCAGATCAGTTGGTGAGTGGGTGAGATGCTTCATGAAATTCACAACGGGCTTAAAAATTGTTTTGGGTTTTTTCCTTCCAATAGCATATGCTCTTTGTTTGGAGGCGTGAGATTTCTGGTCGTGCCACATCTTTTATGACACAAATCTCCTTAATTCTTATTTTGTTATATTTTTTTCTCCAAAATTGCAAAGAGAGGGAGTGTGCAGTATTGTACCCATTTTAAAAAGATCACATACTTTGACTACTACATGTAGCACAAATAAAGTTACAAAAACAATGTATAACCTTATCCCTTTTATGTTTTAATATACTGCACTATTTTATTTAATATACTGTACTATCCCATTTATAGATGCAAATAGGTTTGCCTCTGTGTGTGTATGAGGTGGGGGGAGGGAGAGACAGGGAGAGACAGAAACAGAGAGAGAGATGGAGAGAGAGAACACATATAGATTGCATTTGTGCCCTGTTTTATGTTTCCTGTTACATGGATTTTAAAGCAAGAATCTGTTTGATGCTTGCTATTTGAGAGGTTCATTATACATCTTTCCAATTCATTTGCCAAACTATTTAAAAACAAGCATAGAGGCTTGTGGAAAGAGTTTGATTTTCCATGCTTTAAAGCTGACAGTAATATTTTACTCTATACGTAGTTTGTTTTGGCTGCCCAGATTTAAACTGTGCCAAGAGTTTTAGTTAGTTGTGAGGGCGTGTGGCAGTTTCATTTGGTCTGGAAGATATCCAAAGAATTTCAGTAATCAGGTATTCATAGAATGAAATTGCTTACAAAAGGTGACATTGAGCTAAATGGTGGAATGAATTTGCATAATGACGGGTATCCTATAATGGTGCCTCTATAATCTCTGTGCAAGTGACATAATATTTCTTGATGAAAGTAAATGTATGCATGGATCTCAACTCTTGTAGACGAAAAAAGAATATAATAAATGCCCTCATACACATTAGCATGTCTATTCAATAGTAAATGCCATTGATTCCAATGGAGTCTCTCTAAGTTGAACTGTTATGGTTACCTCTATTGCTTTAAAACTGTTTATCTAAATCAGAATGTGTTACTCTTTTTACACAATAGTAAATTATTTGGACCTGCCTTCCCAGTGTCCTGCTTCATCTGAGGTGGGGATGTCTTGAAAGGAATGAATGGAAAATGCCAAGGATGTTCTCCCAGCAAACTCACCCAGAGTATAAAGGTCACCCCAGCTGTGCAGTTGAAGCAAACAAGAACCTATATTGAGTAGCAGTGATATAGGAAGATCCTGGAGGCCATTTATCACTTTAGTGACAAGAACAAATGCATCAGCAGTGGCAAATCACTTGTGTATTTTACCCAGATATACAAAATAAAATGATTGATAATGTAGTACTGGATGATAGCCTCCTTCGAGTTGGATGGCACTCAACATAGTACTGAAAAAGAGCTGAGATACTTTCAGATATTAATAGCACTTATGATGTGGCTAGACTTTAGCTCTTAGGGCATCTAGTTACTGGTATTACCATGGAAGAAAAGACAATCTACAGCTACAAAGACAGAATTACAGTGGAAACATGAAATATAAGAAGTATAAACATGGGAAACTCAACAGTGTCATCATCTTCATCTTCATCATGAGTTTGAAAGGAACTTGGAGGTCCAATCCCTTCTTAAAAGCCTCCACAACCCCTGAAGGCAAGTCATTCCAGTAGTTGTTCTATCCCTCGCCTGAAAACAAGCCAGTTCTTAAAACAACAATGTTTATTTAACACAGCACACTGAAATAGTCCATCTTTGCAAAAAACTAAGCAATAATTCTAATGCCAGTATCTATGAGTCCAGGCAAAATACCAACTGATAAGGCACTCACCAATGCAAATGAAATAAATGCTGAACAGGAATTTCCAGAAGCAAGACTTTGAATCACATGAAGCTCTTTCTATTAAGGTTTTCAGTTTGTTCTCTGCAGACTGAAAGTCCCAATCACACCACTTTTAACTTCTCCATGGTGTGGTCAATTACTAATCAGCTGCATCTTGGCCTCTGGTCCTCCTATCCTGCTGTTGCCTTCTAAACCATCTCCTGGTCCTGGCATCACTTAGAGCATTTTCCCCACCACTGTCAGACATTGTTGGCTCCACATAACCAGTAGAGGGACCAGCTACTGGCACAGTGTCAACCACCGGCACCTCCCTTTCCTCTGCTTCCAACTCTCCCTCGGAGTCAGAATCCTCCGGCAGTGCAACAGCCACAATACTAGTTGATTGTTCTGCCAGGAAATTTCTTCTTAGTTCTAGGTTGCTTTTCTCCTTGGCTACTTTCCATCCACTGTTTCTTGTCCTGCCTTCTGGTGCTTTGGAAAATAGGTTGACCCTTTCTTCTTTGTGGTAGCCGCTCAAATATTGGAACACTGCTATCATGTCACTCCCAGGCCTTCTTTTCAGTAGACTAGACATACCCAATTCTTGCAACCATTCTTCATAAATTTTAGCCTCCAATCCCCTAATCATCATGCTTGTTCTTCTTTGCATTCTTTCCAGTCCCAACATTTTCCCACAGCCTCAATATCAAACAGTTTAAATGAATTAACTATATATGGACATCATAGATATCAACAAATGAAAGTGTGCTGGAATCAGTTTTTTTAAATCAGAGATTCATATTCATTATTATAATGGATGCAAAAAATAAAGAAGGACTGGCATTGCTTCCATGATCAGGAACGATATAGTAAAGACATTACTTCAGGAAAATGCAGTCAGTGACTAAATAATACATTTTAACTTCAGTAGCAACTATTTAATATGGTATTTCTCCAAGTTTAGGTTCAAACCACTGATGCAGAAGAGGAGGTGATCAAGTTATATGGTCAAGTTCAATCTGAAATTAGCAGAATATGCAAGATAAATATGCTTCTTGTGGTTGGAAACTGGAACAAAAAGATGGAATTAGTACAGAGTAAAATATAGTTGTATTGTATGGCCTAGGAAACAAAATGAAATGGGATAATAGTTTATTACTTTATGTCAATCACTTTGCTTTGAATATGATTGATGTTTGTCAAACAATAGTAAAAGCTTAGTAAAATTCTAAGCTGTGAGACATCATCAATAATATCTGTAATAACATATAATTAAGTGGGGTCTGACTAGAAGAACTGATGTGTGGGTGATGTTTATTCATAGAGTCATAGAGTTGATAGCTATCTCAGAGGTCATATAGTCCAACTTCCTGCTCAGCACAGTATTTGCTAACTTGTTTCATAAGATGGCTATCTCAGAAATGAAGTATGTTCTCTTCTGGAGCTAATTGTATTCAGCATTTCACTTCTATTCTTTCAACATGTTGATAAGCTTCAAATAATTTAACAACCTGTTCTCTGCCCAGTTGCTGTGTGGGTGTGGCCATGGTGGGCGTGGTCTAGTCAGCCTCCTGCACAGGGATGGGTTTCTCCTGGTTCACTGGTTACCCGCTTTGTGGACACGTTTCCGATTCAGCTGTCAAAAGCGCGCTGCGCGCGATCAACAGAGAAATCTTCGTGGTATTCTGAAAATACTCTGACCCAACAGCTGTGCAGCGGCCATTCATGGATTTCTCTGTCGATCGCGCGCAGTGCGCTTTTGACAGCTGAATCGGAAGCGCGTCCACAAAGCGGGTAACCAGCGAACCGGGAGAAACCCATCCCTGAATATTCTGACAGTTCCTCCTCATTCTTCAACTGAAGTTCCTATACAATAGAGCTGTCAAACTCTTGGCCTGCGGGCTGGATGCACCATGCACTGGCCATGCCCATGTCCAGGTTAGTGAAGCGGGGGGAGTCACAATACATCACGTGATGACAATGTGACGTCGCAAGTTTGATACCCCTGTTATACAAGCTCAGTTGAAATGGGAGAAGCACCTGAAGATAAGCTACAAGAGTAATAATTACTCATTTTGGAAGAAGGCCTAAACCATCATTGGCTGTTCCCTTGATCAATTTTTAGCCAGCAAACAATCCAACATTCATTATTAACTCAAGTGATTGGAATGCATCCCTTTATGTGTTAGGAAAGCAACCTCCTAATTTTAATCCAATTACATTTTTCTCTACATTAGCAAAGCTTGAATGGCTGTATGACCTGCTTATCTGGGAAACTTCAGTGGCAGAGAAGGACCTCCATTTTCTTAACACCCAAGCAGCCATTTCATACAAATTGCTTCTGGCATGATTTAAGTTCTCAGTGGAAACCACGCTGATTGAACAAATTCAGCTTAAGGGCTTCTTCCCCCTTTTTTTGAGGTGGGGGGGGCAGCAGGCAAAAAACGTAACATGCTCCCTACCTGGATTTGAAGGCCAACGCGTTCTAGTCATCTCATAACTTACCACACAAGACTTGTTAACGTGCAACTATCCATCCCTTGATCACAGCTCAGTCATTTCTTTCTTATACTTCTCAAAGCTTCTGTTACTGTTCTATAAGCAACAGATTGTAGGACGATAAGAAGAGCTTGAGGGAGATCTCTGGTTTCACACCTGCATGTGTCGATTGGCACTAGATACAACTGAATTAACAGCCTTCATCAGCATGTCAGATACCCAGCCTGAGGTCCGCATTCCATAACTCTTTCAACAAATGGCTATGTACAAAATTGTAAATTATTTCGAGCAACTATTTGTCACTTATTTCTGGCATTTATATTTATATTCCACTTTTTTCCGACCACTGGAAATGGTACACTCGAGAGTCTTTACATGCACAAGAACTTTGTCAGCAAGGAGAGGCTGAGAGAGTGACCGGTCCAAAGTCAACCAATGAAATCCTTGGTCAAGATGGGAGTTGAACCCTGACCTCCCCGGTCCAAATCCATTATAATAAACCTGAAGTACTATTAAAACCAGCAGGACAACCTCCATTGATCTTCCTCCTGCATGGACATTAGGACAGCATAGTAAGAGTAATTTCATTTTTATTAAGGTGTTGTGAACTGGTGGATATAATTTATGTGTCATGTAACCTGAATGATGATTCCCTGGAATATACAGGCTGTGATCTAGTGGGCATATAGGTTCCCGAGCTTGTAAATAGTGTGATTTTTAAGCTTTGCAGTATCAATCATTCTTGCTATTTTTCCCTGCCAGGTATTACCACCTTTCCCACACTAGAAAACCTGTGTCTGTAGTAACATTTTTCTAAAAGAAGCAGAATGTTCCTATTTGACCATCAATAATTCAAGTCGTTATGGACTTTTCTTAGAATGCTTGGAACTAATTTTTTTTAAAGATATTCCATAATGACACAGAAGTAAGTTTCTATCCTTTGTGGGGGGAAAGGAATTGATTCTAAGAAACACACCCATTGTATTTTTGTTTTATTTTGTTTTGCGGCTCAGAAGGCCTCCCCAGCTCACTGATTACAGGAGATAAAAAGTAAACAATTCATATAAAAATCCATAATGTTTGGCAGAAAGGAAGGGGTTTTTTTTCTTCCCGAGCACTATTCCTAACTTTAGTCTATACATCAAAGCGGAGGTGGCAATCAATAATAACATTTTGCTTTTGCTAAAAAGGCAAGTCTGGGTCATTGCTGAATCTAGAAAGTACAAATCTGACTGATTGTGACAGACAGCGCTAAGTAATTGTTATAATCACTCCAGTAGACAGTCTACCTTGGCAATGCGAAAGGAAGATGCAGTAAATGGCATCAGAGGATAGCCAGCCCCTTAACCTGACATCTTTGACAGCAGTGATTTGAACTTAATGGACGGTTATTCAGAGCTATTGCTGTTTCAACAGAGGAAAGAGAGAGGAGCACAAACCCAGCGAGTCTCTTTCTATGTTCACCAAAGATAAGGGCCTCATTAGAGCGCCCAGAAAGCCTTAGTTGCAGGTTGACTTGCTGTGGCCATCGGTTGGTGGAAAGGGCGATATTAGCAAAGAGCACAGAAAGCGCATCAGACAGAATTGATTTGCTGCCTTCATGGCGGCGGAGAGAAGCATCCATTAGGGTGGTGTACTTTCAAAACTTTCACATCAGCAAAGCAATGCGTTCGACTGAAATGAGACCCGGTCAAACTTACTTAAAGCAAACTATGGCAGCCACGGTCTTCCCAAAGTGCATCCTGCCCCGGGGCTAACTTGTTTTGCAAGCAAACACAAAGGGAAATAGAAGCCTTCATTGTTGCCCTCATTTGATATGTCTCTTTTGTTCATTCTACCTCCTCCTGCATGTTAACAGGCTGGCCTTGGATAGAATGGTTTTTATAAAAAGCTTTCCTCTCTGGGAAACTGAAATTTGGAACCGGGCGTCATTCTGTTACTTCCAGTCCTGAAATCCCCATGTGCTCTACTAAAAGAGGAACATTGATCATATGAAAAGAAAAATCCTGTCAGATGCCTAAAGCAGGGAGTCTCCAAACTTGGCAACTATAAAACCTGTGGACTTCAACAACCAGAATTCCTCAGCCAGTTTCAATTCTGGGAACTGAAGTCCCCAAGCCTTAAAGTTGCCAAGTGAGGAGACCCCTGGCCTAAAAGAAAAATCTAATTTATGAGGCAAACTCTACTTTCAAAGGTTGGGATGGTTCTAGAACAGGAACGAATAAAAACACCTGTAGATTTTGTGTGTTCTATGGAAAGTGATGGGACGTTAGTTCATCAGTAAAGACACAGCTGCTCAGCAGATAGTCTTATGATATGTGAACTTACTGATCATTTACGTGGCATAGAAAGCAAAATTTCTTGCTAGAATAGCAAGTTGTTCAATGTGTTTTGTGTCAGAATGAATTGACATGAAAATCCATGCAAGGTCCTCTGGTTGAGATGTCCTTTTCCTTATCCCAGCATTATGACCAAAGGAGGTTCTTCCTTTAACCTTGATAGGATTTCACCTGAATGGAATTTGTCATGACAATCTGATCTGGAATTAGATCTTGTCCTCCCAGCAGAACTGGCTAGCAATTGACAGAAATGACATTGTCCTCTACTCAGCCTTAAGGCAACCCATGTTTTTTTCTCTCTCTCTTCCAAAGGTACAGTCCCCCACCTGTCTTGGTGCAAGGGCTCCTGTCCACTTGGTCTGGAGTGTTTTAGTTGACTGCAGGCTAACCTCAACAGTTTTGAAGTTACTTTGCAAAGGAATCGTGGCCCTTTAATTGAAATAATGCTCGCTAGTATAGATCCTATACTTTCCCTTACTAGCACTAAGGAAATTCTAAGGTACTTAAAATATTTGCTTAGCAGAGTGAAGAATACCACTGTATAACCTAGCCAAAATATTTAAAAAAAAAAATCACAATTTTTTTTTTTTAGTAGGTTGTTTCCTCCTCTGCTTTTTAAGTAGTTCAGAATTCTGTTTCTATTTATTTATTTAAGTAGCTGGGAATTCTATTATTTTACCATTCCCCCCCCCCACCCAACCTGAAGGTTTCACAGAGAGACGCACTCACCTCCTGAGTAAGCCCAAACAAACCTCTAGGCTATCTCTCAGCAGCCCTTTAAAGAATTTGCATCCTTTGCTGGGACCATTCAGCTAAGCTTTGCAACTGCAGTGCAATATCAGAAAAGGCAGGCTTAGTTTTGAAAGTTCCTGCCAGGTGTTATGTACATGGTCTGTGAACTCCAAAGCACTTTTGTGCTTTGAATCCAAAAGAACACTCTCTTGAATAAGGGTCCTTATACTTTGTTCCCTAGATTCAGAGATCAGTAGGAATGACAGCAACTATGGGTGTCTTTATATTGTTTTTGAGGGATTGGAAATAGTGCCAGTATGGAAGTATCCAACTCCAATTCACCGAAATCCCAAAATGGGCAGTCTAGATTCTCTTAGACAGTCCAGTTACTTCAAGCTTATGCAACAAGGATGCAGCTCATTAAGACACAAGGTCTTAGATCTGACATTACATCTATCCCAAATTGTGCAAATTATCTTAATCTCATCTGGAAAGCTATATTCCTGACCAAAAGTCAGTCCTGCAGCACAAAAGCTTCCTCCAAACCAGAAATGATGAAAGTAGAAAGTACCACATCTGAAGAACAGTACATCACCAAGAATACAATTTTACAAATAATGCAAAATCATTTACAATAATACAAAATACAAATAATTTTGTATCAATAATACAAAAAGATCAGATCATACTTTACACTGTCTGTGAATATTTTTAATGTTTTGAGCTGGCTCAGGAAGTTTTCAGAGATTTGGAAGGCATAAAAACCTATTGCAGTAATAGTATACTTATATGATTATAGAGTTGAACTATTTTGACAAGAGTTAATGACTCTGCTATGGATGGATGTAGATAATGGATCCAAGGATCATAAACTAACATGGAATGGCACCTCCCATTAGGATTGTTTCCCTCTGTTCCACACATCTTATGATACTGAAAATAATTGCACTCCCTTGCCACTTCCTTTTAAAATATCAGATTTCTTGCTAGTAACAACTGATTGACTAAAATTTCATTCAGAAAACTGATTGAAAAAAATTACTTTTATTTACTTATTTAGTTGTTCATTAATCTTAATTTCAACTTACTTAACATACCAGTATATTTTAATGTTTCTTGATATTAGAATGATTATTATTGGGATCGTGGCAAATCAAAATAACCATAATGCTACCATAGATGAAAGTTCAAACAGAGCCTGTCTACTCTTCCAAGAAACTATGGTGCTTTGCATATTATCCAAATCCTGGAAGATCTACTGGAACCAACTCAAAGCAGGACAAGAATGTGTTATACTACCATTGAGTTTAGTCTGTTTGCTTGGGTACTTAAATCAGAAATGCAATTTGAGAAACAGAGAGATTTGTATTCCCCAATTTGCTATGATGTCTCAAGAAAATAGAAGGAAAAATTTCCTGATGAGAAGGAAAAACCACCCTAACAATCAGGGATATTGATTAATCAGGAAAGAGGAAACTGTGATGTTGGAAAAATTTACAGCCCCTAAATATTCATGTGTAAAGTCTAATCTAATCTGCAGTGAAGTATATATGGATATTTGCAGAGATGTAATCAAAGAAAAAAATGCAAGCTAGTTAATGAAAACTGCTTCGGTACTTTCATAGAACTAAAAATAAATAAATCCATCTAGCTATTTTGTCTATCAACTCTGAGTAGGAAATAGGAGAAATATGATTTTGAATCAAAATAAGCAATGTGATTAATCAACTATCAAAAGGATCATTACTTTGGAAGATTAAATAAAATAGATCAGAGATAAATATTTATCAAGACCAAGTAAATGGCTACAAAATAATCAGTAGGCTTAGTAGGATTGTTTTTCAGACTTGTGATATATATGAGAACCATAATTGAGCCTCAGTGGCGCAGTGGTTAAATGCAGCACTGCAGTCTCTGCTGACTTGTTCAACAGGTTGTCAGATTGAATCCCCAGGCTCAAGGTTGGCTCAGCCTTCCATCCTTTCTAAGGTCGGTGATATGAAGACCCAGATTATTCAGGGCAATATGCTGACTCTGTAACTGCTTGGGGAGTATTGTAAAGCTCTGATAAGCAGTATATAAAATCTGAGTGCTATCGCTATCTGTTGTAAGCCACCCAGAGTCCTTTGGGAATTGGGCGGCATAAAAATGTAATAACTAAAAATAAATAAAATTAAACTTGATGGAATTTTGTTGACTTTTTTGTTGACCACCACTTCTTCCACTCTGAAATGTAGTCCTTGTTACCCACTATACAATATCAAAAGATAAATAAAAATGTGTTGGAAGCAGGCATACATAATGGAACAGAGGAATTAGAATGCAATTTCCTATACTGCATGTCTAATCTAGTTAGAGAGAGAGAGAGAGAGAGACAGAAAAAATATTTGAACAAGGAAGCCAAATACAGGTAGTCCTCAAGTTACAATCCCACAATTGAGCCCAACATTTCTGTTAAGTAAAACATTTGTTGAGTGAAGCTTGCCCCATTTTATGACTTTTCTTACCACTGTTGTTAAGTGAATCATTGAATTTATTAAGTTGGTAACACAGTTGTTAAGTGAATCTGGCTTCCCCATTGAGTTTGCTTGTCAGAAGGTTCCAGAAGCGGATCATGTGACCTCAGGACCCTGCAACCATCATAAATATGAGTCAGTTCCCGAGCATCTGAATTTTGATCACATGACCCTGGGGATGCTTTCAATGTTCATGTGTGCAAAATGGTCACAAGTAACTTTTTTCAATCCCATTGTAACTAAATGAACTGTTGTAAGTCGAGGACCACCTGTACAAGGAGTTAAAAGAAAGAATAGTGAATCTGCCTTGAGTCTAGGTTTAGCATCTAAATTTAGTGTCTAAAGTTAGGCTGCTTCTACCCACCCTTCAGAAACAAATCAGCAAGGGTTTCAAGTTAATATTCTATACAGAAATTTTTCAGACTTAAATTACCAACAATTTACAGGCAGGACCAGGGACATATTGTGCAGGAAAATTCCTTTGACTCAAGCAGCTTAGCAGTCTTCGATAATACTCTATTGCCTGAAAACAATTTTTTTAAAAAAGTATGAGAACCGAGACCAAATTTAAGAATCTCTGTATGTGCGAAGGAATGTAGACCTGGTCTTGGGTCAGGAGTGAAGGGGCTCTTCAAAGCAGGGATTCAGAAAAGATTACTCAATCCTGAGAAAGAGGAAAGAGTGAGAAAGAAACTCAAACTAAGCTCAACTTGATTCCGTTCAAGGTAAGGCCTAAATACAAACCGGGACAGATGCGCCAGGTTTTGTTATTCTATCCTGCAGTACTACAAAGCGTACCTGGAATTGCTGCCAGGCTGGCCTACCTCAAAGGGCCAGCAACAAACCGAAAAGCCTGTCCGAGTTTCCCTCTGCCCCACCCGAGATCAAGCAGGGCTGTTTTGACTTTCTCTCTCACTCTTTCCCTTTTCTTTGGGACCAAGTAATGGATTCCGAAAGTCGCCTCTTCAACAGTTCACACCATCCCTCTTCCATTCCCAAGTCCTCACTCCTTCACTATATGACAAGTAGCCTTTTTATTTTTTACTTCAAGCCCTGAAAAAGCAAGCAGCAGGCAAATCTCTCGATTGGACTATTGCAACGCACTCTACATGGGGCTGCCCCTGAAGAGCACCCGGAGACTTCAACTGGTACA
>JANHGC010010488.1:26350-37480 GCA_027560395.1 Boaedon fuliginosus | reverse complement strand
CTCCGCCATAGCCAGGTCTTAGTGGCCTTACGGAAGGCGGGCAAATTTGGGATGGTCCTAATATCCACCGGGAGTGATCCACCGGATATAGTATATAAACATAATAATTAGGAAAGTATGATGTATATAATGTAAATGATGTAAATGTGTTAATGTAGGAACTGGTTGGTATGTATCACATTGAGAACTCTATGATGGATTATGTTACGGATAGGACAATTGGGATGAAAGTTAATGGGAGATGTCAAAGGTAAGATTGACGTTGATATTTATTGTTATGTTGATTACAGGTTTTTTTGATAAGGTGTTTTCATTTGTCTAACAGAAAGCACAGTGGAACTTGGCTGACAAGTAATTATTAGATTTTTTTATACTGACTAGACTAAGGTAATATGGTAGCTATAGTTACAGTAGTTGTAGGAATGCAATAAATTTGAATGAAGGAAGGAGTTTGCTAGCCACAAATTTCAACTGAATAAGAAAATATATCATTGCAGCAATTCATGTCATTTGCACAATGAGATCATAAAGCAGATGACACACATGTGCGTCAAAGGCACAAATCACTACAGAAATATGTTCCATTGCATGCAAAGTCCATATTATTGAGTGCTAACTGAGGCTTTATGGGAGTTCCTTGCCTTAAGTACAAGTTGACTTCACAAACCAACTAAATTCCACTGCCAATATCTCCCCGTCCCCGTCCCCCCCACTTTTTTTTATAGAGCTATATGTGAACAGATTGCCTACTGGCACAACTTCTGCTCAGGATTGGTTTTTGAAGTAAATTTGACCTAGGGACATTTTTTGTGGAACACAAAACTGACAAAAATAGCCAAGGGCCGAAGGAAAATGCCAATTTCTACTTCTTTCCCAATTTTGTTTTTGTTTTAAATAAAATCCTCATTTATTTTCCTAATTCAGATTGTTTTTCCAACAAATACATATGTGAGTTCACTATCAATTTGCAGCATGGAACAATTACGTTGCATTCATTAACTCATCAGCTTTCCCTTAACAGTGTGAATTTGATTGCTTCATAGCCGGTAGGTAAATCTCCATCAAAGTTACAACCGTCAGTTAGCCCTCATTTTTATAAACTGAAGTAAAGATTACACTGCTGTTACTGTTTCCTCCACAAAAAAGGTGCATGTTTATCCCAAAACACTAGAAATAAAAACCATCAAGATACTTTTCTGAGAGATGGTACCACAGTGACCTCAGCTGGGCAAAGGAAGGAACAAGAGATGAGAGAATCCATTGGTTGCACTGACAACAGTTGTATACAACAGTTGTATAACAAGTACTAAATTCAACGAAGAAGCAGGAGAGAGGCAAAAGGGCAGCCTGCCTCACTGAATACTCCCTTGATCTGTTGGACTACAAAGGACATTATTCTGGCCAGTGCTCTACCAGATTGAGAAGACTATGAGGAAATACTTTCAGGGCAGGAATAGGTCATTTCTCCCAGAAACCCCCCAGGCATTATATGATGCAAATTATCTCCTCTCCACAACTCACTTTCTCACTCATGCACATGCACACACACACATATTTAAAACTGCCCTTGTGAATGGGGAGAATCCCTAATTTTCTCACTTTTTCAATTCCCAAGCATATGGCAGATGAAGGGTGGAAGATCAGCCATCTATGAGGAGCCTCTCAATTTATGTCTAGGGGTCCTGATCCAGTTTAGAAATCTGTGTGCTTCTTGTCACCCTTGCAGGTAGACCAAACTCGGAAACCAAAGTCATGAATGCAAATATAAGTAGTCCTCGACTTGTAGCCATAATTGAGCCTGGAATTATGGTCATAAATCATCGCGGTCATAAATTAATGTAACCGGATCTTATTTTGTGACATAGTTTACAACAGTTGCAAAGCAAACTCTGTGTTCTTTAAACAAATCCATTTTCCCACTAGGAAACAGGAAGTCAACACCAGAAAACCAACAAAAAAAATTGCAAATTGCAGTCATTTGACCACAGGAGACTGCAAATGGCCATAAAGAGGAGTAGGTTGCCAAAGGTCCAAAATGTGATCACATGACCTTGGTAGAACGGCCATTGTAACTTCAAAAGTGGAAGTAGCTCAGCAGAGGTATGCCCTAATTTGGTTATTATACACTGGTTGAATTCATTTTTTTTTACTACTGGTTCTGTGAGTGTGGATTGGTGGGCGTGGCTATGTGGTCATGTGACTGGGTGGGCAGTCACACCATCACCACCCCGCACCCCATTTTTTCCCTAGAAAGCCACCCTGAAGCCTCCTGGCAACCAAATAAGGGCACGGGGGCCGGCACCGCCGTCCCCCCATGCCATTTTTTGTCTAGAAAACCTCCCTGAAGCATTCTGGCAGCCAAATAGGGTGCATGGAGACTTCTGGAAGGGGCGAGGTAGGAAGATGAGGGGCGTGTTTGCTGGTATTGCTGGTTCTCTGAACCAATCAAAATTATTGCTACCGGTCCATAAATCTCCTAACAGCAGGAAGAGGGGGGTTAACAACTAAGGAGTATAAAAGCTCTTCCCTCCTTCCCTCCACGTTCCGTTCAGTTCAGAGCTCTTTGTCTATTGTTCTTGATCCTGATGAATGCTGGATACTTTCCCAGTGAGCTTTTTCCTTATCTGAAAAATAAACAAAGAAATGATTCAAAAATTGGACTCTGCATCTGATTGCAATGGGTGAGCACCTAGATCCACAAAAAGCATAACAAATGGTAACAGAGGCAGAGGTGCTGAAAACCCCTAGGCATCAAAAAAGATGCCTGAATCAGCCAAAAAGCCCAAAAGGGCTCCTGGCTGGAAAAGAGACCGGATTCAAACCCAGTCTACCTCCAG
Organism: Boaedon fuliginosus; assembly: GCA_027560395.1. NCBI lineage: Eukaryota > Metazoa > Chordata > Lepidosauria > Squamata > Lamprophiidae > Boaedon > Boaedon fuliginosus. The sequence continues at coordinate 34,643 of JANHGC010010488.1, read as the reverse complement.
AAGAAAAAGAAAAGCCGCTTTGCAGCGAGCCAGCTGCACAACAACCAGCAGGACACCAGTGGGATCACTGGAAGAGACCTCAGTGCCACCCCGGATCCATTCAGGTATCTCAAAATGACTTTTATGCATAGCCAATGGAACGCAGTAGGTTTGTCTGTGTGTATGGACACTAAGTTAACGCTTAGTGCAATGTCCGGATGTGTCCAGGCGCTGATGTACAGCAAAGATCCAAGTACAGATTTGTATAGTGTGATGTCTGCAAATTTAGGACTTTCCTCATATGTATGTTTGAAGAAGTCTGATTGCATGGGTGTTCGAATTGGTCTGGAATCAGACATATTTCATCTCTCTAGGAGTTCCTCTATTTTCTCTCTCTGAGATAGAGCAAACCCCTTCAGAGTTTTTGTGATCTGGACCCCTAGGTATTTACTACCTATAGTACTTCTATTATAGGTTATAGTAACCGAATCTTGCAAGTCTGAATGCACCTTCTCCTTCCTTTGACCTTTGTCTTGGTTGAGGCTCTTCCTCCTGTTCCTCCAGGTTATTCTTTCAGCCCATTCTTCTTCTTTAGTTCAGTTGAAAGGGAAGAGGGACAGTGAACCACATGCCATTGTGCCACTAACGAAGGAAGTGAACCTTCCTGGATTTACCAAACTGCAATATGTACAAGGGACTCACACATATTCAGACTGATAACATTTTTTGTATGACATCATGATGCAAGAGACAGAATTGACTTATCATGACATCAGTTTTCATGGTATGATGATCACTTCACCATGTAAATGATAAAAAAGGATATCATACATGTATAATGACATAAATTCCTATATTAATCTATTTCTCTTTTGAGCAGAGACTGATGAATAAGTTACCCCTTCTCCTATATCAGTCCTTTAAAGCAAAGTCAGTGCACGGTCTTTTGACTTTGACTTTTTAAAATTGTTATAGATTCAGACAAGTGCACCCACCCATACTCTTCTGCTTACATTATTGTTAATTATTATTAATTACACTTTTATGCCACCCAACTCCCGAAGGACTCTGGGCAGCTTACAACAGAGTTAGCAATAGTACTCAGATTTTATATACCACTGATCAGAGTTTTACAACACTCCCCCAAGCAGTTACAAAGTCAGCCTATTGCCCCCAAACAATACGGGTCCTCATTTTACCGACCTTTAAACGGATGGAAGGCTGAGCCAACCTTGAGTATGGTGGGATTCGATCTGACAACCTGCTCAACAAGTCAGTAGAGATGATATGCAGTACTGCATTTAACCACTGTGCCACCGAGGCTCTTCTACGCATTTTCTCTTACCAAAAAATTCTAGAGAATGGCAAGTAAAACTTCTCCACTGGCTGTCTGGTTTCAAGCTTTTATGAGCTCCTCTTGTCTTTGCACCTCTGGAACATCTCTGGGATCGTTTGAAGAACTTTCTAGAAGGTGTCTGAGCCAGCTTGGTGTAGTGATTAAGGCATCACACTCGAAACTAGAATGTAGGATTCAACACTGACTCAAAGGCACATAGATACAGAAGGTGTCTATCGGGCTCTTTTCTGCAACCTTAACCAGAAGTGATTATTTTCAAGCTCGATTTCACCGAATTGTCCTTTTAAGATCTATTGAGAAGGTTAAGGCAGAGTTACAAGAATTCCAGGCAATGAACTATTTCCAAGTTAGAAGCACGGAGAAGCTTGCTGCTGGGTTTGTTTGCATAACAATCTCCTGAATCTTTATCTTGGAATTTTCCCTTGCCGCAATGACTTCTTTTTTTGTGTAATACCATATGGCAACCTGTTGCATTTGCACACAGGTCAGTCTCTCCAATCCAACAAAAAATGCAAGACTCCCAAACAGATAGAACTGAATTTGGGGGAAATTCCAACTGCCAGAAGATGGGTGACAACCTGAAGGTGTCTCTCCAGAGACAGATAAAGGTTTCCTTTTCCCCTTGTGTGGTAGACTTCAGCATCAGAACAGTTCTTACCCAAAGGGTTTAGGCTATTTGCTGGATGTTTGCCGTGTTCCTTGTTTTATATGATCACTCACTTGATCTCTCGATAGAGCTGGAAGAATGGGGCACGGAGGTGTTCAACAACCCCAGTAGCATCACATCTCATCCAAATCTTCTGAAGAGAACTTTTCTTAACCAGACCTGTATTTGTGGGCGAAGTTGGATAGATGATAGAGTGTGCAGTTTATGAGAGGTGAGTCTAAATCATTTGCTCATGCAGGGCTTTTGAAAGTAGGCCAAGTGCCACATGAAATTAGGCCATAGCTTGCCAGTGGCCCTACAGCTACAGGTTCCCCAGCCCTAGAATTAAACAGAAACAGCCCTGCTTTGGCTCTCCTTCAGAGAGCATTGTCTTGAAGCTCTGTGGCAAGAATGACATCCCGAATTGCAACTTTCATTTTCTTATACCAGCTTTGTAGCATCGGATGCCATGTAGCCATAAATTTTCTGTCTGCCAAACCCGGCTCTGAAGTATTTAATTTCACAGTACGATGAGCAAGTCATATGCATGATTTTATGTGCACACACTTTAAAAAATCATTTAGAAGCTGACTTTTATTTTACTATTCCTGTATTTGCATTGTCTGGAGAACTGGGGACAATTCAGAGGCAAATACTACCCCTCTGCATTATGCAAAACAGGTATTTTTCATTCTCCTTACAGCCTCAAGTCAAGTCAAGTCAATGCATTGCAATCTGTTTTTGACTAAGTCAGTCCCTTCCTTCTTATTCTTTCTTCTCCGACCCCCAAATATGTGGGATTATTAGTTAGGGAACTGTATCTAATTCACTACATTGGAAATAAAAACAAGTAATAGTGCTGCATTTTCATTGCTAAGTGTTTCCCCCCCCCTCTCTTCTACTTTCAGGTACAGAATCTCAGCCACTAGATAGTATTACCTCAAGCTTGATAAATCTATAGCATGAGGATTGTCACAGCTGACAGCGAAGCTAAATTGTTGGTTGTCAGGTAGAAGCCCGCCATAAGAAAGTTTGATCTTTAACAGATGGAAATCACCATCAGTATTTTGAAGTTCACCCTCCTGCTGGTGCAAAAATCTTTCTTTTCCTCTTTGTTTTGTGACCAACCCTTCAGTATAAAAGCTAAATGCTTGTGAAAGAAGGTACTGCTAGTTATTAGGAACAAATCCATAAGAAGTCTCATCACCAATAAGCCAAATTCATGCACCACCAAAGCAGATAGTTGCTTCCTCAAGCTTGCTTTTCAATGATTTCAACCTTTCTGTATTTCGTGTGTGTGTGTGTCCATTCATTCATTCATACATATATTCAATCATTCATTGTATACTCAAGCAATCATGGTCTATATTAGGGTGGGCAACTTGCAGTCTACCAGTCATAGGTGTCTTCCCCAACTTTTTTATGCTGACCCCATTGTCAAATTTTACTGGCAACCAAGTAATGACAGTATAATTTTTAGTGGTTATATACATGAAACAAAATGTTAAAAAGTTATGTGTATGTAGTTACTTACCAAGCACATCTAAATTATTATTTATTTATTTAGATTTATATCCCGCTTCTCTTCCCCAGTCAAGGAGAACTCGAAGCGGCTTTAATTATATTAAAGTAACCAAAATATCTTTACAATCCTGAAGGCACGTCACAATGTTTGAGAACCCCTAACGTTTGGAATTGAAAGTTGAAAAATTTGACATACCGTAACATACATAGCCATCAAGCTATTTGCTTTTGGAGTAAGCAACATTATGCACAGGATAGAAAACGAGCCCCCAAAAAAGCATAAGATAGGAAATATTGTTAGAATGTGTTGATACAACAGTCTTCACTATACAAGTCAACTGTTGATTGGACTGGTATAGCATGTTCTACATCGGGATGCTCCCGAAGAGCATTCAGAAGTTTGAGCTGGTCCAGAATGCAGAGCCATCTGTAGTTTCCTTGGGTATCTTGGGACACCCAGGTAACATCATTTATATGTGAGCTTCATTGGTTCCTAGGGACTTTCAGGAAACATTCAGGGTGCTGGTTGATGTGTGGCATAAGGCCAGGTTATTATGGGACAGTGTTTCCTAGTGGTTTCTGCCTGTCCCACCACAGCTGGCAGAACAGGTGTGCTTCAGGTACTGGCGGTGAATAAGTGTCAACCAGTGGATGCTAGGAATTGAGTTTTCTCTATTTTGGCACCTGCCCCATGGGAAATTATCCCTCCCCACTACCCAAGAGATATACACCCTACCCTATTGGACTTTCAAAGGATGTGTAGATTTGGCTGTTCCCCAGGAACTGGAGCTGGAATGTTAGCTACAGAAAGTCTGATATTAAGATATGTGATGAGTGGTTACCCAGATATTGTAATGGCTCCAATTTGCTTTAATCTTAATGGATTGTTAGTTTTTTACATTGTTTGGTCTTCCAAAGTTTTTTTGGATTGATGGGTGGCCATATATAATAAATAAATCCTTACTTTGCTTTCTTTGCAAACCATCACCACTTCAACTGCATCTATATATATTGCTTCAAACTTCTAACCTCTCTTTTCTCAACTCCATCCCACGCTCATTTTCTTCTGTGTTTTATTTGGTTGTGTTTAGGTCGCTTCAGCCAAAACAAACCCAATCAGTTTACACAAGCAATACAAAACACATTTAAACAGGAATCACTCCATTCAATTTCACCAACAAAAATCACCAATAGCAACCACACGGATCCAGGTAAATGCATAATCCTCCTTTGAATCTCCTCTATTGTCATATCATAGCAGGCTGGGGTTGGATTGTTTTGTTACAAATCCGTTAACTATTACAATATTTGTTTGTTTGTTTGTTTGTATTCCACCTTTATTATTTTTACAAATAGCGCAAGGCAGCAAACACACCCAACACATATTTCTCCTCATATTTCACCCACAACAAGGGGGAAAGTGAGGTAGGTTGGGTTGACTGACTGACTCAAAGTCATGGCTAGGGTGGTACTTGAACTCAATAAACATTTCCACTGGCTGGATTATTACAAAAATGTTGCAAACTTTATGTAAAGCCAGTGAGCAGCCTTTTTAGCAATGAACCTGCAAATCGCTGAGTGTATAGTATGTTCATCTACTCCAACCTAGCATCAAAGTCTGCTGCCCCCAAAGGCTGTTTCAGTTCTATTTCTTCTATTATATAGCCACACACCCATTGAGAATTATCAGGTTGGACTTTTTGTACATTCATATAAAAGCATCCGTGTCTCCATTCATGTTTCTGCTAGCTAGCTGAAAGAGTGGAAGGATGAAGTAGTTTATTTATTGAAACATATAAACTTTGCTTTTCAATTGGAACGCCTTGAGCAGAGAACCATCCTTAGGTGCTTCTATGAAATCATGCGCAGAACTGCAGATTTAGAGAAGATAGAAGAATATATAAAACCCTGCCTAACCATGATGCTCACCGGGGGATTTTAGACCAATCCCTTTTTTTCCTTAACCTGACCTTCCTCTCAGGGTTATTGATGAAATAAAATGAGAAAAGCCATTTGTACATCATGCTGAACACCTTAAAGGAAAAGGAAAGAGATAAGCGTGTCGTAAATTAATTCCATTAAACGATCAGTTTTACATGGCTAAACTCACCTAGGTGAATTCCAGCAACTTAATTTATATTCATGTGTGCAACTTTCTACGAGCAGCGGAATGCAAAAGGGCTTGGTTCTCAAGGAATACTACATTATACTGTTATTCGTAGTTAAATCAATTGTTATCAGTGGGAGAACATTCCATTTGCAATCAAGGGGATTAAAAAATTACTATTTTTTCTTTGGATTTTTATTCCTCCAACTTAATACTGACATGACTGATATTTAAAGGAACAAAGGATGTTTGTTTCTGAGATAAGCAGTACCAATTGATGCAAATGTGCAGACCATCATCATCAGTGCTCACTTGGATCATTATTCCTGTTTCAGTGTGGTATTGTAGGTATTCTACTTTTGAGGAAAGGCTAGAATAAGGAGGCTTTCCACAACTGAGATAATCTATTTAGAGACAGCTGACCTAAGACAGAGATAACAGAGATGAACATTTCTTGACATTTTTATGAACTCATCATTTCTGCCATTTAATATATATACAGAGAAAATCCTATTTTCTACTGATTGATTACTTTAATGAATAAATGTAATGTACTCTTGGTGATTTGGTGGGTCAAGTGGATTAAAATCGTGGAAGGCCTGAAACGGGCCTATTTCCGGCCTCTGGAGGCCATTCTTCCCCTCCCAGAAGCTCAAGGGAAGCTTCTGGAACCTGGGGAAGGCAAAAATGCCCCCCCGTCACCATAGTGCAGGAGGCTGACTAGGCCACGTCCACCATGGTCATGCCCACACAGCAACCAGGCAGAGAACCGATTGCTGGAATTTTTGAAACCCACCCCTGGATTAATATTATATTACTAAAACCCTTGTTCCCGTAGCCATTAATTAGGCAAAACTGTGCATCATAGGGCAGCAATTTTTGAACCAAGGTACCTCAAATGGGTTACAAAATGTGTCCCAAATATGGGACCCATGATTCCAGTGGAATTTAAATTTGGCATATTTCATTAAACATTTACTGTTTGACTCTGCTGTACAGTTCAACAAAGGCTATTTTCAAGGCCTGATATATGTCTCCGAATGCATTCTAACTTTTCTAGTGGTGGCAGCACATTGGAAATTCTGTCAAAGCATTGACAGAGGCATGGTATTAAGGAAATATCTCTGAAAGGAAGACTTCAATAAGTCACAGGTTGTCTAGTCACAGCTAAAGCTGTATGTGATTAGAGGCGCATTCCTTATTAGGCATAGAATTGCAAATCATTATGCTATAATTGAAAACACACTCACTTCACAATAAATGTAAATTTTCCAGAAAATCAACATTGACCCCATGGCCATTTCTATACTGTTTTCCTTACAACAATATGGAAGTTGCTTTACTCTAGGACAGGGGTGTCAAACTCAAGGCCTGGGGACCGGATCTGGCCCGTGGGGTGCTTAGATCTGGCCCATGGGGCTTCCCTAGAAATAGTGAAGGACCGGCCCCCAGTGCCTCTGCCAGCAAAAACAGAGGTCGTGAGGGCCCCGGGTGGCCCTCCTGAGCTCCGTTTTTGCTGGCAGAGGGTTGCAGGAAGCCATCGCATCCAAAAACTGAGCTCAGGAGCCTGTTTTCGCTGGCAGAGAGCTTGGGCCACCATATTGGCCCCCAACTAGGGGTGGGCTGATACCAGTTTGCACTGGTTTATGCTAACTGGTTGTTAACTTTATGGCCAATTCAGAAAACCGGCAAATCCCATCCCTAGCTGGAGGATCTGAAAGGACCGTCCGTCCCCTCTGTTCTTCCTTACAGGCTCTTTTCCCACGTCTGCGACCCCTTCCTCGATGACCCGCTCCCTCGGGAATACGTCCTCTACCTACGTCCCACCGGCCCCTTAGCGCGGAAGCTGACCGACTTCTGGCAGCAGTCGAAACAGTTGTGTGGGAAAAACAAAGCCCACAACATCTTCCCCCATATCACGCTCTGCCAGTTCTTTATGGTGAGTCTGGCCCGGAGCACCCAGAGTTCCTCCGGAAGTGGCAACCGCGACTTTTGAGGCCCGCGTCTCACCTTCTCATGGGGGATGTCTTGCAGTGTGAAGACAACAAGGTCGAGGCCCTCTGTGAGGCACTGCTGGCTACCGTGACGCGGTGGAGGTGCAAGTTCCCGGTTCCTTTGCCTCTGGAACTCTATACCTCATCCAACTTCATCGGTCTCTTTGTGAAGGAGGACTGCGCGGAGATCCTGAAGAAATTCGGGGCGGATTTCGCGGCGGAAGTCACCGCTAAAGCCGGTGAGCATGGGAGCGGAATAATAGAATGGCTCTTTTCTCCCCGCCCCCCATTTAAATCTTGCTTAAACGGTGTGTGCTGGGGCCTTTGAAATGGCTTTTCCATGACCTCAGGTGGACAGGCTTTCTGTTGTGGCTCACCAGCGTTCAGCGGAGCTGGCAGCTAATTCTGACTCTGAGGAGGTTGGGGAGGAACCTGGGCCAGGCTTGGACTCGAGGGAAGGATTAGGAGTAGGTTCTATGTCTGAGGGACAGATACTGGTAGGTCCGTCTGCCGGCTAGCAGTTGTCTTCTGCATCAGACAGTAGCGAAGCAGAGCAGCTGGAGCCAATTATCAGTGCACGCATGCGCAGAGTTACTAGGAGGCAGGAGCAGATTAGGAAAAGGGCCCAATGGAAGAGCAAGGCCACAGGTGATCGGTGAATGGCCACTCCCCTAAGGCATAAAGAG
>JANHGC010010482.1:17198-28007 GCA_027560395.1 Boaedon fuliginosus | reverse complement strand
GTACGCCGCCTCGAGTTCCCCATTGGGGGAAGAGAGGCGGGATATAAATCAAATAAATAAATAAATAAATAAAATGTTTTCCAAGAGGTGCACCCAACGTTCTCTTTTCTATTCTCCAAGCAACATATAGGCAAAGAACCAGCATTCTTATTCAGTTTTCATAGCTAATGGTATTTATAATGCCTGGGGATGATTTTAATGAAAAGAAGACGATATTTTAAAATAATATAATATTTTTGGTTTATTAAAGGGACAGAATAAGACTTGGAGATATAGTTATGATTGATTGGGTTTTTTTAAAAAAAAATTTTTTACAGTTAGAGATTTTATAGCAATAAAATCATCGTGTTGGTGTGTGTCTCCTGAATTATATATGATGCAACATATATAACAGAATTAGGCACTTATAAATGCAGGCCACATCTGAAATCTAGGTAGGTAGGTCAGAAAGAAGGCCTGCAGCATGATAAACCCTTCAGCATTTACTGTGGAATTTGTTTCTATGTGGAATATTTGTAAAGATAAACAAAAACAAAAACACCCCCAACAGTTTTATTGCTGGCAGCTGTTCAAAGTTAGACACAGAAGGTTTGTTTTAAAAAAACAGCTTTTGCTTAGTGAAGCAGTAAAGGGCCCTGTGCACTCAACTGTTAGATAACAGATGCATACTTGCTATCACAATGCCTGTGAGTCATTCTGACAAGATTACATACTGCAGCTGAAAGTATTTATTTATTTAAATTGTGAAACATGTAAACCTTAGATTTTATAGCAAAGGTGCTCACTTGTAATCATAACTGAATATATGTTAAATAACAGAGAAGAGAAAGAAGGGAAAAATATGGGATTATATTTTGAATTTATTTCTTTCAAAGTCAGATTCAAAGATTCATAACAATTGGAATCCAAACAGCTGAATGTTGTTGAACAGCTGAATCCAGACAGTGAATCTAGAGTAAATATATACTATACAAGGAAATACATACCAGGGTCATTCCACACCCTTTATGATGTGTCATTTTGTAATTAATGTATAGGAGATATCCTTCCCATATCCTGCTCTTAAAAGTGATCATTTATAGGATGAAAAGGATGTCACACTAAAACAGATTATTTTATGCTAAAATTGATAGATCAGATTATTTTCATTTGAATTCATTTTTATATATGTTCAGTCATAAAGTCAATCCTTACCCAATTTCTAAATTTTCACTTTGAAAAAGGCTTGATAATTCTTACATATTTTATTTTGTAATGTTGATCTCAAATTCCCTTCCAGCCATAGCAATCACTGTTTCTCAGCCCAACTGATCAAACAGGATAAAAGTGAGATGCAATGTATTTATACCGTTTTCAGGGTTTCTTTTTTTTTTGAAAAAGCGGGGATACAAATGTGGTAGAAAGACAATACTGCTCCAATCTATTCAGTTTTATTCTGTTTCACATTTTTTAAAAGAGTTTTACTTACATCCATGAGTGCAGCATTAATATAGTTGCTTGATTCTCCATCAACAGAAATAAGAAAAGGGAGGCACCGATCCAAAGGAAGTACATCCATGCAGCGATTCTTATCATGATTCCTTGGCAAAAGTCCAATGCTGCAATCTTCTGGACGTACTCGAGGAGTAACAATATTAAGGGTCTGTATTTGGAGCAAAACCAGGAATCAATTAATATGAAGCTTGCTAAAGATGTGACTTTGTGTCCTACTTGTCTTGTTCACTCCCCAAGTGTCTGCTGAAAATGCTGCCCAAGAAGAAGTCCCAATTAGAGTCTGAGCTCCAGTACAATGGATTTTCTCCCCATTACGATCTTTACCCTCTCTGATCACTTTAAACATAGTTTAGAAACTTGTTTTTATAAGCTAGCATTTCCTTCCTGAATTACACATGTTGTCAGGTATCAATGATTGTTTTAACAATGTGACATAAGGTTCTATAGCTATTATTTTTGTTTGTGTTAAATAATAGTTTTATTATTACTGAGCTGTGCTGATGAATTGGTTAGAATGCAGTATTGCAGGCTAATTCTGCCAACTGCCAGAAATTCATTCCTGACTGGCTCAAGGTTGACTCAGCCTCCCATCCTTATGAGGGCAGTAAAATTGTTGAGGGCAATATGCTGCCTCTGTGAACTTCTTAGAGAGGACTGTAAAACACTGTGAAGTGGTATATAAGTCTAACTACTATTGCTATTACCACTTAAAGTTGTATATTGCATCAGGCCACCTTTTTTGAGAATATATGGGTTCAAATATGAAAAACAAGTACTGGATTCTTTTCAATAGCAGGTAGACTAAATTCTTAAGTCCTTTGAAAATGTGAGTTTACAAAACCAGTCATGCAAGTATACAGGAAGGGAGAGGGAAATCCAGAACTTTTCTAGTGGCTGATGTCCCAAAGGTGCTTTTTTTAAATTTGAAGATGACTTGCTTCTCATCTATAGCTCTGACAGGATAGTGGGGAATGGAAGGATTTATATTTCTTGCAGAGCTGAAGAAGTTTCTTGGATGAGAAGCAAAATGTCTTCAAAGAATAGACAAGGAAGTCCAGCTGCCTCCTGAAAAAGCATCTTTGGGGCAACCATGACCTGGATGACTGAGAAATTCAGTCAGTGGCTCATAAGTTCAATAATCAAAACTGGAACTATAAAATACAGATTTTTGAATAATTTTCTTTGCAGACTATCTGACAATTCAAGTTGTTAAAAATTTGAATAATACGGTCAAGAAAATTGCATCTAGTATATAACATCAAACTATCACTTTTGATCATCTATGCATTCTTTTTTCTGGTCATGATAAAATTCTTCCCTCCAATCTTCAGGTGGTTGAAACTATGCCCTTTTCTGCCTCAGTAACAAGGCCAGGGAGTTGTACTACCTTATAGATTTATAACATGACAAGTTAAGAAAAGTGATTTACTTCATTTCTACTCCCCCCAAATGTCACCAGCTATAAGGGGGGGGGGAAACATTCATTAATCACTTTGCCTAACCTGGGCAGTGGCTAGAAGAATTAAGAATGCTATGTGATATGAGAGATTTGAAGTCAAGATCTCCTATGCTATTTCTCATATGTATGGAAGCTAGACAGCAGGAAAGGTTTTTGGGGTGACCATTTTTTCTCTTTTTCTGAAGTTCTGCTCCTCCTGCTGCCTTTTTGTATATGGAAAATCCTGTCCGGATGATTGCACAGTGATTCAATAACAAGTGGACACTGTGGGATGTTTAGCTAAATGGACAATAGGTTTTAAAAGAGGCACTAAAAAAAGTTAAGAAGGGCTTAAAAAGAATAGCATCTCCAGCATCCTACATCCAGATAAGCAGGGATTAGTACCAAACAGCCAAGCAGAAAATAATACTGTAATCAAGGAACTACCAAGGAGAAAAACCACATCACCAATACTGGCAGGGCAACATACTGTATATTAACAGGAAACAAAGCCCATATCCAGTCACACTGATAATGTGTAGTGTCTGATGACTAGGAGCTTCTGAGTCTTTTCTTTGATAAAGAAGGGACCTGAGAAGAGCACAGGTTCACAAAGTCAATTATATGCAATCTATGTGCAAATATATAAAAATATGGTAAATGAGCATTTTTTTTTAATTTATTTGATTTATACCCTGCCTCTCTTCCCTGGTCAAGGGGAACTCGAGGCAACTTACAACATGATTAAAAAACATCTAATAACAACTTAAAACAATTTATAACTATAAAAACAATAGTCCCACTTATATACCAGGCAACATCCATTCATCCAAGGGGGAATCAGTTACACGCCTGCCGGCAGAGCCAGGTCTTAATGGCTCTGCAGAAGGCCGACAGACTAGGGATGATTCCGATTTCCATGGATAGCTGGTTCCAGAGGGCCGGTGCCGCCACAGAGAGGGCCCTCGACCAGGGACCCGCCAGCCGACATTGATTAGCTGATGGGACCCATAACAGGCCAGCTCTGTGGGATCTAACTGGGCCCTGGGAGGAATGAGGTGGCAGAAGGCGGTCTCGAAGGTACCCCGCTCCTAAGAATGTGCAGCATGTCGTCTCTGCTTGACCAGATGGAATCGGTCCGTGTGTAAGAAGCTAAAAATCTCATTAAATTTTGCCATACTGGATGGATGGACCTCTCAGAAGATTTTATAGATCTTTGCAAGGTTTAACTATTGGTCCGTTATTTCTTTTTTAAAATTAATTTTCAGTGCAGGTAGTCCTCAACGTACAACCACAATTGAGCCCAAAATTTATGTTGCTAAGTGATAAATTTGTTAAGTGAGTTTTGCCCCATTTTACGACTTTTCTCACCACGGTTGTTAAGTGAATCACTGCAGTTGTTAAGTTAGCAACACGGTTGTTAATTGAGTTTGGCTTCCCCATTGCTTGTCAGAAGAACGCAAAAGGGGATAATGTGACCCGGGGCTCTGCAACCGTCATAAATACAAACCAGTAGTCAAGCATCCAAATATAAATCACATGACCGTGAGGATGCTGCACCGGTCATAAGTGTGAAAAATGCTCATAAGTCACTTTTTTTCAGTGCCGTTGTAACTTTGAATGGTCACTAAAAGGAACTGTTGCAAGTCAAGGCCTACCTGGTATTCAAAGATGCTGCTGTTTAAAGGTAGCATGGCTGACCTAGTGTCCACGAGAGGAGGTACAATGTTAATTAACTGATATTATTCAAGAGACATGATCAAGTATACTCTGCAAGATCATTAAAATTTAAATTTCATTGCCTTCTCTGTGGCGGCACCGGCCCTCTGGAACCAGCTACCCTTGGAGATCCAAACCATTCCTAGTCTATTGGTCTTCCGCAGAGCCACTAAGACCTGGCTCTGTCGGCAGGCATGGAATTGATAACCCCCCTGGAAGAATTATCGTTGCATGGTGTGTGACTGTATTTTGTTAATTTTATTGTTATATAAATTGCTTTAAATGTTTTTATTGTATTGCATTTTAATCTGCTGTAAGCCGCCTCAAGTTCTCCTTGACCGGGGAAGAGAGGCAGGGTATAAATCGAATTAATCAATCAAACAAACAAACAAACAAATAAATAAAAGAAGATAAAAAGACAAACCAGGTAACAGACCAAAACCAGACACAGCACCATTTTGTCATCACAAGATAGATAGAAACTTCCCTAAGATGAAAGATTAATGATCATGAATGTAATATTAATGTCCCCAGGTCTTATTTTATTATCAGAAGATGGATCTACTACTTCAACTATTATTGATGTTCCTATTTCTATTCACCACATATACAGCCAAGGTGGCTTTTGAAAAAAAAAAGGAAAGAGGGAGGTGGGAAGTCCAGATGTTGTTTCACTACGTCTTTCTCATCAGCTCCCAGATGTTTGTAGTTTAAATCGCCTTTTATAAGTTTTCACGCAGGTGGAACAAAGTCCTGTTCTGCTCTTATTAGTTGAGAGGTAGTCAGTCCATATTGGGCCGTTTGCAGTAAATTGTGAAGATGATGAAAACGATGGTGAGGATGACCATGTTGTGATGCAAATCTTCTGCACAATATACACAATAATTTTGTCATACTGCTGGGCTGACAGATGTTGAAAGGCAAAGTCTTTCAAGAGACTTGGTAAGTCTTCTGGGTCCCAGTCCGAAAGCTTAACGTTTTCACTGGGCTTGAGGTTTGTTTGTGAATGTATGAATGAACTCGTCTATGAGTGTGGGGCTATACTAAGAGAGGGAGAAATTAACCCTTTCTCCTGCGGTATTTCTCCAAGGAGTATCTTTCCTCCAAATGGGCTATTTCTGCTGAGATCCAAAGAACAAAAATGCTCTGTTGCACACAAGGAATTTTAATCTGCCTCAGAGGACCCCCCCAAACCTGGAAAAGTAAGGTGGAAAAAAAAACCCTGGAAGAAATAGACAACATTAAAATTGATCATGGGAAACTTTGACAGCTCACATCTGATTACTGGGAGAGCACAGAAGGGAAAATGGAGTGTGAAGGAAAATAGAACAAAATCTGGAAAAGAAATCATTAAGGGTGGCTGGCCGGAGGGATGGACAGGACTGCTCTATGCAATGTGTTGCTGCAGTGCCCACTAGTTGCTTATTAATTGAACTCAACATTCTTATGGGTGGAATTTAACGCCTTTCATGTTGCATTTACAAAGTTACCAGCCCAACCACGCATGGATACGCTTCAGCCCAGATATCCCAAAAGTTGCTTTTCCAAGAGGCAACTGGAGTTGCTTGTTTTTCCTTGAAGACATTTTGCTTCTTGTCCAAGGAGCTTCTTCAGTTCTGCCTGAATAGTAGGGAATGGAAAGATTTATATTCCTTGAAGCCATCTGCTCATTAACACTCTTTCTGAGAGCCACTGGAGGTTTATCTGTGCACAACAATGCTGTCGAATAGTGCTAATGACAATATTAGAATATTGAGACTGAATGCATTCCCTTGAATGTATTAGTTGACACTGAGTTCTGTTTTGCAACATCCTCTTTAGAAATTCCAGAAACACATTTATGTACATTATGGACCTTCTAGAAAGACTAGATTAAGCAGTACTTCAGGATAACTATGATGTATAACAGGAGTGCGTAACTGTCACAAATCTCTGAGGCTACAACCTTGATTTTCCTCCCAACCCCAGTCATTTCAAGAGCCACAGGGATTGCCACATGAAAGAGAGTGGGCCTGCTTTCATTTCCTTGTGTGTGTGTGTGTGTGAAAGAGAGAGAGAGAGAGGAGGGGAGTTTTGTTGCAGAATTATATTATTTATCTAAAGGTTATCTCCGAGTTACGACCACAACTGAGCCCAAAAGTTATGTTGCTAATTAAAACATTTGTTAGATGACTTTGCCCCATTTTACCACTTTTCTTGCCACAGTTGTTAAGAGAATCATTGCATTTGTTTTTTTTAATAACAATTTTTTTAAGTATTAAAAAAATAAAAGAAAAAAATGTTAAATATTTGCACTTATCTATACAGTAATAACGATTTGACATGTCCATTTCCTCCATTTTACAATTCTAAACATTTATCCATTTATTTACATTTATATACAAACTAATAGTCCACTGAAATACTCTATATTCAATAGTATATATCATACTATATATATTCTATTGTGCTTAATTCGGTTCTTAACTTCTTGTTTTTGTTTTTTCCCCCCTCTAACCAATCGTACCATCTTTCCCAGTTTTTATAATATTTGGATTCCCATTTATCTTTCAAAATCATAGCAAGTTTATCCAATTCTGCGCACTCTAATATCTTGTTTATTAAACTTCTATCTGTTGGCAGATCCTTTTTTTCCCTAGTTTTGTGCGAAAATTAATCTGGCTGCTGTTGTGATATTTAATAAAAGATGTAGATCTGTTGCTTTGAATCCTTCCGGTAATATTCCCAATAAGAAGATTTCCGGTCTTAGTTCAATATTATTTACTCCTAGTATTTCCTGAAGCCAGTTTTTGACCTTTTTCCAATACTTCGTAAGTGGGCAGGTCCACCACATGTGGTAGAAGGTACCCTGAATAAAGTTACATTTCCAACAATTTGGTTGAAGTTTTGGGCACATTTTGGACAACCTGGCTAGGGGGAGACGCCACCTATAAAACATTTTATACAGGTTTTCTTTGTACGTTGCCGCCATGGTACCTTTGTAGTTCTTGGTCCATATTCTTTGCCATCTATCTATATTAATTGAATATCTGAAATTTCTGGACCAGGTGATCATATTATGTTTAACTACTTCTTCTTCCATGTTCCATTTTGGTAGGTAATTATATCCTTTTTTTTATTATATTTTTCTCGTTGCTCAATATTACCTTGTCTAATTCTTGTAAGTCTAAATATATACGATAGTCCTTTTTATCTTTTTTTGTACCTTGACTCAATTTGTGTATATGACCACACAATGAATCATTGCATTTGTTTTTTTTAAATAGTTTTTATTATACAAAGTTTTTTTTTTTAAAAAACAAACATTTACATACAATGCAACAAATACAAATCAAAGACACAATAAGAGATAACAGAAAAGGGTAAGAAAGAGAAGAAAAGAAAGAAAAGGAAGAAAAGGAAGAAAAAAAAAGAAAAACAAAACAAAACAAAAAGAGTATAAAATATTTGTCTCTATTCTGGTTTTCTTTGGTAACAGCGTCATTTTTCCCTTTGCTTTACCCATTTATACCTTGTTTACAAGGTTTTTTCTTCTTTTTTTTATCCCCTTCTAGACTTATTCTAATTACTCTGGTTCTCGGTTCTTATCATTGTCTGCCCTCCGGTGTTTTTGGATTACTTTTTCTATCCAAACGTACCATTTCCCCCATATTTTGCAATATTCTGAGTTCCCTCTATCCTTTAGTATCATTGTTAAACGGTCCATCTCTGCACATTCCATAATTTTACTTCTTAATTTTTCTTCTGTCGGGATGTCATTTGCTTTCCATTTTTGCACATACATGCGCCCCTCTCCCTCTCTCTCTCACACACACACCCACATCCACACACAAAAATCACCTTTCTTCTAAGAGCTCAAGGCTGTGTACATCACACTCCTCCAAGATTATTTTCCCACCACAGTGATGGTAGGTAGATTGAAGTGACTAAGGCATAGGTAGATTAATCTACTGAAAGTCACTCACTGAACATAGATAATGATGGCCTTGAATAATGTTAGTTTAATATGTTAACCCCCATACCACAGGATAAACATCCTAGTTCCTGCTCTTATTTTTTTGTTTGTATGCTACAATATAAATCTGCAGCAGGGAGCTGTATCGCAGTAGGCTACCCATGGCATTGACATGTAACCTTTAACATGCAAGAATGGATTAATAATTTTCCTGATGAAAAGTAACACAATAAGGGATGATAGTTGAAAAAGTATGTTAAAGAGTAAGTGCATCTGTGCCTGAATGTTGGCATAATCATAGCTCTACAACACGTGAGCCTCTGGGCATTGCAAGAATTGCCAAAATGTGTGGGAATAAACCATGAAAAGAGCTTCTGTAGTTTCTTTGTCATCTTCTTTTGGCAGGATAATGAAAGCCAGAATAATGACAAGCAGTTCAATATTGATGTGGCCACTGTTCAGCATGAAAAAGCATTTTGTTGGCATAGCCATTGATGGACTAGAATCCAACAGAAAACCTTTATATACAAGAGAAAATGTAAAGCTGCTGATTTGTTTTGCAATGATAGAAATGCCGTGAGGTGAGATAACATTTAAACATCATGTTTCAAAAAGAAGCTAAGTGCATTATTTCCCTACACCTGAAGTGTGCGTTCCATAAAATTAGCCTTCATTATATAGATAGTTGCAAAGTATATTTCTTTTTCTGAATAAAATGGAATTTCATCAAATTGATCTAAAATCTCTTTCCTACTGCTCTTGAATTAATGTGATATTTGAATTCTATTATCCTTGTTCCCTAATACATCTATGCACAGATCAAAAAGAGCACCAATGATCAATGTAAACATCTAAGTCCAGTGACACTTGAAAGGAGTGCCAGATAGTTCCCATCTGCTACTGCTGAAAACAAAAATCCAGAGCAGATATCCTACTCTCCTGGAGTTCCAGAAAATTTTTAAAATATGGTTTTGCTCCTAGGACTAGGGTAACAGGGTAAATGTATTGTGGGGGAGGGCCTGTTATATTTTTATTACAGTTGTTTTTAGTCCAGGCTACCACATTCTATTTTATGATTTTTAAAAATATTTTAACCATTTTAACTATATATTTGGATTTTGTAAGTCATTCAGGGTCTGCTATGCTGGGCAGCCACAACAAATCCCTGCCATGTATCAGAAAACAAATACTTTTCTATGAGGTAGTTTAACTTGGCTGATTTGGGAAGCTAAGCAAAGCCATCTAAGGTTAATATCTGCCTAATGAACCACCTGGAGATTTCAGGGCAATTATCAAGACCTAGAAATTTAAAAAACAATCTGGAAAGAGTCAATGACAAACTATCTTTGGAAAGTTGCCAAAAATCTACAACACTGCAGTCTTCAGTAGTTGAACACAACTTAAGGGCATCTGAAATTTTGTAGCCTTTTGAATTCATCTTCAATATGATGAAGATATCTCCACATGCAAGTAAGCCTACAAGTAAGTATAAATTACTTGCTATACAAATGTATCCACTTGGTCTTTAATGGACCTGGTTAAATATGTGCTATTTTATATATTTAAATTTTAAGCGATTTTTAGAGATTTTAATTGATTTAATATTTAATAGTTTTTTATATAAATGAATTTGTGTGTGGTTGACTGTGTGAGTGTATGTTGAGGGGGTGGACCCCCCTCACCCACAGGCCTGGGCGGGGGAGGATAGAGGGAGATGGGTGGCTGAGGGTCGGCCTATCGCAGTGATGTCTGGGAGAGGCAGATATGGCGGGAACCAAGGGGTAAGCCATCATCGGGGAACTCGTCCCCGCCATCTACGGGCGGTGCCGTGTTCCGACCCCTCTGGCTCTTCTCAGGGGCCCATTGGTCGGGGAACTCAGGGCCCTGGACTCCGGCTGCTACTTGTCAACGCCAGGTCGGTTGTCAATAAGGCCCCTCTGATCTAGGAATTAATCCAGGAGAAAAGGGCCGACCTGGTGTGCATCACCGAGACCTGGTTGGGGCCAGAAGGGGGTGTTCCCCTTACTGAAATGTGCCCCACTGGGTTTCAGGTGGTGCACCAGCTGCGACGCCAGGGCAGGGGTGGTGGGGTGGTGGTAATTATGCATCAGGGGCTCCATTCTCGAGAAGGCGCTGCTCTGGAGATTGATGGGTGTGAGTCCCTTCTCTTGAAGTTGGACCTAGGGGTTCAGGTGAGCTTGTT
>JANHGC010010482.1:5351-17098 GCA_027560395.1 Boaedon fuliginosus | reverse complement strand
TGGACTACTGTAATGCGCTCTACATGGGGCTGCCCCTGAAGAGCACTCGGAGACTTCAACTGGTTCAGAATGCAGCCACGCAAGTGATTGTGCACCTCGGTACACCCATATAACACCAATCCTCCGTGAGCTGCATTGGCTTCCAGTGGTCTTCCAGGTGTAGTTCAAGGTGCTAGTAACAACTTTTAAAGCCCTACATGGCTTAGGAGCGTGGTACCTTCGAGAACGCCTCCTGCTGCCTTATGCCTCCCAGCGCCCAGTTAGGTCCACAGAGAGGGCCTGCTACGGGTCCCGTCAGCCAAACAATGCCGGCTGGCGAGCCTGCGTGCTAAAGCCTTCTTTGTGGGAGCGCTGACCCTCTGGAACCAGCTCCCTGTAGAGATTAGGACCATCCCCACCTTGTTGGCCTTCCGCAAGGCCACCAAGACCTGGCTTTGTCGGAGGGCCTGGAGTTGATGTGCCCCCCTCCCCCTTTTTGAAGGTTCGTTGAATGTTTGTGAATGAATGGATGGTTGTTTTTGATTTTTATATTGTAATATATTTTATTTTAATTGCTGTTAGCCGCCTCGAGTTCCCCCTGACCGAGGAAATGAGGCGGGATATAAATCTAATAAAAATAAAAAATAAATAAAATAAATAGCGAATGCGGGTTCCCCGAGAGCGACCCACCCCTCTGCTCCCACCATAACTGCCCCTCCCAGACACCACCTGTATTTGGTCCTCCATCACCTCCAGAGTCCCAACTCGCCCCCTCCTGTCTTCAGAAAGCCGGAAGACCCACACTGGCCCTTTAGAGGGATTTCACCAGAAAACGCCGCTCACTTCTGTCCTTGCACTCAGTGGGTTGGGATGGGACCTCTCATCTGGGGGCGTTTTTACCCTCCCCTCGCCCTGAACCCCTTAAAAAAACCCTTAAAAATCCATTATAAAGCATTGCCATCTTTCAGGGTCCCAAATCCCATCCCTGATAAATTCATTGGAGAGACCTGGCGGCCATTGTTTGGACTGTGAGCTTTCCTTCAGTTCCCAGAGTTGTTGTTTTGTGTAAATTAGGAGGGAATCGTGATTTAAATTCTGGGTGACAGACCTAATAAAATGACCAGATCCTAGGTCCCTGTTCTTAAAGGTTGAGTTAGAATCAACTATGTCTTCTCAACGTCCAAGCCCAAGTTCAACTCCTCCTAGGCTTCTGCAGTCAAGTGGGAGGGGGTACAGACAACAGGGCTTGATGGACCTCTGTGGTAGAAAAGCAGGTCTCCACCCTCTCAGGGTTGGGTTCTCTCGGGTGAACTGGGGGGGAGGAGTTGTCCGGCCAATCATTTCTTCACCTGAGTGTTGAAGGGTTCAAAGAAAAGGGAAGCTGTATCCTGGGGCAAAGTTTAACATTCAAGCCCCAAATCCTTCCATGGGCACCCCACTGTGCCCCACCAAAGCAACTTTCAGGGATTCCATTTCGCATCCAGGCAGAGTCACATCCGGCGTTCTTCGAGCACTAGTCTCACCCGAAGCCCACCAAGCTGTCAATTGTGCCTTTGGGCTCCGAACTCCACTCCAGTACAGTCAACTCAGTCCCCTCCACACCCCTTGGCATCTCCCGGCATTGAAGATGCACCCCATGCCACAGCTGACTGTCGGCTGTGATCTTCAGGCTTTGGTCTGAAAGTTCAAAGCCCATTAGGTCTCAATAGAAGCGGCAGCCTCAAAAGTCTCCGTGTCTGAATCACCATTGAAGCTCCCAGCATCCCGGAAGTGCCCCACCCCACAGCTGACTGTCGGCTTCGGCTTCGCTCTAAAGATATCGAGGCCATTCTGACCTCAGTGAATGAAGACCACAACTTACTTGCTAAGCTAAAATAGACAGCAACACCACCAGATGGATTTGTAACTGGCTGACAAATTGTATTCAATGTGTAATCCTTAATGGAACTTCATGTACATGGAGAGAAGTAAGTAGTGAGATACCTCAAGGTTCCGTTTTATGTCCCATACTCTTCAACAGCTTCATGAACAATTTAGAAGGGGAACTCATGAAATTTGCAGATGACACAAAACTGGCAGGAATAGCCAACATCTTAGAAGATCGACTCAAGATCGAGATTGATCTTGATAGACTTAACCTATTTTCCAAAACACCAGCAGGCAAGAGAAGAAACGATGGAAAATGATGGAGAGGAACAATCGAGAACTAAGAAAAAAATTCTTAATAATTCCTAATAATTAACCAGTGGAACAGCTTGCCTTCAGAAGTTGTAGGTGCTTCTGTTACTGGAGACTTTTAAGAAAAGATTGAACAGCCGCTTGTCTCGAATGGTATAGGGTCTTCTGGTTAAAGACCTCCACTTTCCAGCTCTGTTATTCTGTATTACTCTGTTACCCCATTTGCCAGATGAGATATATCAGCTTGTCCAGGTTGAGACCGGACATTTTATTAAACAGAAGAAGCCTAACATGCACTTGATTCTGCAGTCAAGGTTGTCTTTATAGTCTTTACTTCCATGGTCTTCCATGAAAGGCCAAAGCTAAAGGCTTCCTTTTTAATGGAAATGGTACTCAGAATAGGTACTAAGATTGGACAGGGCCTAGGAACTAATAAATTTATTGAGCAAAGAGCCTTACTTTGACATTTGTCTGTGACCTTGTTTCTACCTTGAGAGGCCGCCACCTTTTCGAACCAAGGCCCTCCTCTTCACGAATGTCAATTCCACATTCTATTTAACTTATCCTCAGGCCTTAAGTGATATTTATTCCTAGTTTATTAGTCTTTGGTACAGCTCATCTCAGTTATATGTAAAACAAGCCAAAGATTCATCCCTTGTGCTGAAAAGAAAAGTCTCCAAATTAGTTTATTATATATGATCTCTGTTCTTATATGTTTCTCTGAAATCTTATTCTATCATCACACTGTGTGAATGTAGTTGCTTAAATTTTTATTTTAGGCTCTAAAAATGAGACTTGCCAACCAGTACATTGTTGGAAATGATGATCCACAAAGTTGCTTTCAGTTGGACATTGACGTTTCAGGATTAATATTCACACATCATCCTTGCTTTAGCCGTGAACATATTCTGGCAGCAAAACTGGCTCAGTTATTTGACCAGTATCTCTTCAGGAAACAGAGAAATCTTACTAAGCTCCTTACAGATAAGGTAATTTCAGTACTTTTCTTCAGTTTGCAAATGTGTCCATAAAATAGAAATCAATGTTTTTGTAGAATATGCAGAAGTCTGTATATGCAAATATTAGTTTGTGGTTGAATACCTGAAAATCTTCTTCTGTTCTTAGATAAAAACTATATACTGCTAACTACTTGTGCTTGGCAAACTTGACTGACTCAATAGCTTAGCTGTGATATTAAGGGATGTATGGACAGTGTCACGGTTCCAATTCTCTAAAACCAAGAAACAGAAATGAAAGGTTTGATTAATTGCTTTTAATTCTGGCAGGCCTGGAAACATCGGCACATAGCAACCAAAATTCAGGCAGCAATAACTGTTGCGGCTTTCCCACCTATTTAACCCTGCTCCCTGCGTACGCCTGACCCACCCACAGGGCTGGTGCGCTCTTTAGAGGCCCAAGAGGCCTGGAATCTTTCTGTTGGGCCTCGTTTGTTCTTCTGCTGCCAGCCTGCTCTCCAGCAGATTGTCAGCCGGCTGCTTCTTCGTTGTCCACCTCGTGTTTCATTATCCCTGTAAGCCTCCCCACTGAATGGCAAGCACGAAACCATCTGCTGGAGGCTCACCGTTTCGAGGGTTGACAGATTGGTCCCCTGTACCACGGAGATGGCCCCTGGAAGATAAGCAAAGACCGCAGTTAGTTGCCTGTTGAGCGGGGTCCCACACAATCACTTCCACCCAGTTTTCAAGGATGCTCCCAGTGGAACCGTCTCACCAACCGTGCAGGCTTCACCTCACAACTCCTCACCCAAGATGCCTCTGACAGGGGAGATACCCCTTCCTAGTTCTTTCTTCCGCTGCTGGCCTGTTCCCCAGCGGATTGTTGGCCTACTGTTTTTCATTATCCCTGTAAGCCTCCCCACACCCTGAATGGCAACCCCAAAACTGTCTGCTGGAGGGTTGACATACAGATTCTTGTTTATAATAATTGCAAAACACTCTAAATGAAGGAGAATCTACTTTTGAATGCTTGATTGCCCATAAACATTTGGGCACATTTTTTTTTGAGGAGTAGTTTATTTGGACAGGCTTAATCAATCAAAGTCTTTCACTTTGAAGTCAACGTACTGAATATTTGTTTAGTTGACGGTATTTCTCTGCCACTTTTCTATAATAGATTGTGCCAAAATTGGCTAACATCAAGTATTACAGATCAAAATATACCTCAACCCAGTTAATAATAAAACGTAGAACAAATTCAGATGGAACAAAACCAACTACTCCCATCCAATATAGGTAGTCCTCAACTTATGATAATGAGCCCAAAATTTCTGTTGCTAAACGAAACATCTGTTTGTTTGTTTGTTTGTTTGTTTGTTTATTTATTTATTCTATTAGATTTATACCCCCCCTCTTCCCCGGTCAAAGGGAACTCGAGGCAGCTTACAACAATTAAAATACAATATTTATTTATTGATTGATTTGATTTGATTTATACCCTGCCTCATTTCCCCGGTCAAGGGGAACTCGAAGTGGCTATACCATAATATACAATCTTGAAAATTTCTAAAAACCAATCACGCACCAATCAATACTCTTCAAAGAAAATGGCAGGGGGAGCATCAGTTCCAGGCCCACCGACAGAGCCAGGTCTTAGTGGCTCTGTGGAAGGCCAGCAGATTAGGGATGGTTCTAATCTCCACAGGTAGTTGGTTCCAGAGGAGCGGTGCTACCACAGAGAAGACCTCAGCTCGGGGACCCGCCAGCCGACATTGTTTAGCTGACGGGACCCGTAACAGGCCGACTCTGTGGGATCTTACTGGGCGCTGGGAGGCATGAGGTGGTCTCTAAGGTACCCCGCTAGTATGCCATGAAGGGCTTTAAAAGTTGTCACTAGCACCTTAAATTGCACCCATAAAACTATTGGGACCCAGTGCAGCTTGCGGAGGACAGGTGTTATATGGGTGTGCCGAGGCATACCCTTAATTACTCGCACGGCCGCATTCTGGACCAATTGAAGTTTCGGAGTGTTCTTCAAAGGCAGCCCCATGTAGAGCGTGTTACAGCAATCTAGTTGAGAGGTGACAAGGGCATGAGCAACTGTAAGAAAAGCATCCTGGTCCAAGAAGGGATCCAACCAGGGGTGGGTTCCTACCGGTTCGCTGGTTACCCGCTTCGTGGGCGCGCTTTCCAAACGGCTGTCAATATCCACTGCGCAGCTGTTCTGTCATAGTGCTTGCAGAACCACACCAAGATTTCTGAGTCGATTGCACACAGCATGCTTTTGACAGCCATTTGGAAGGCACGCCCATGAAGCGGGTAACCAGCTAACCGGGAGAAACCCATCCCTGGATGCAACTGATACAACAGTTGAACCTGTGTATAAGCTCCCTTGGCCACAGCTTCCAAATGATGGTCCAATTGCAGCTGTGGATCCAAGAGGACTCCCAAGTTATGCGCCTTTTCTGAGGGGAGCAATTCCCCCCCCCTCAGCATTAAAGGTGGAAAATCCATAGGACCATGTAGAGGCAACGTCCAAAGCTACTCAGTCTTGTCAGGGTTGAGTCTGAGTCTGTTGGTCGGCATTCAGATCCTCACAACCTTCAGGCACCGGGCCATCACCTTGACGGCATCACTATTTCAGCCCGGGGCAGAGCTATACAATTGGGTATCATCAGCGTACTGATGATACCCTAGCCCGTGATGCCAGATGATCTGACCCAGCGGTTTCATGTAAGTTAAATAGGGGGGAGAGAACCGAACCCTGAGGTACCCTACAAGGTAGGGGGCTTGGGTCAGATCTCTGCCCCCCAAGCAATACCGACTGGGTATGGCCCAAGAGGTAGGAGGAGAACCAGCGTAAAACGGTGCCTCCCACTCCAAATCCCCTAAGCTACCCCAGAAGGATACCATGGTCAATGGTATCGAAAGCCACCAAGAGGTCAAGAAGCAACAGAACAGAGGAAGCTCCCCCATCCCAGGCTCACCAGAGATCATCCACTAGTGTGACCAATGCCATCTCAGAACTGTACCCGAGCCTAAAACCAGACTGAAGGGGATCTAGGTAATCAGCTTCCTTCAAGGTACGCAGGAGCTGAAGTGCCACCACCTTCTCAACAACCTTCCCCAAAAAGGGAAGGTTGGAGACCAGATGAAAGTTGTTCAAAACAGTTGGGTCCAGGAAGGGCTTCTTGAGGAGGGGCCTCACCTCCTTCAAGGATGGTGGGAAGTATCCCTCACCCAAGGAGGTGTTAATCACCACCTGGAGCTAACTGTGTGTCTCCTCTTGGCAGCCAAAACTAGCCAGGAGGGACACGGATCCAATAAACAGGTGATAGCATTCATTGCACCTATGACCTTGTCCACATCATCAGGGGCCACAGGGGCAAACTCTTCCCAGATAACTGGACTAAGACTCGCCCCAATCACCTCAACAGATCCTTTCCAGCCAGAGTCCAAGTCCGACAGAATCTGAGCAATTTTGTCCGACAAGAACTGAGCAAACTCTTCAGCTTTACCCTGCAAGAGTTCCTCAATCTCCCCCAGTTTCAGAAGGGAACGAGTCCCCTAAACAGGGCAGCTGGGTGACAGTCCACGGACGCAATAAGAGCGGTAAAGTAGAAACATGGCTTTGGCACTGTTGTACAATTGCACAAGTCCACTTGATATGGCAGCAGCCCCATATCAGTCTTGCAGAAGCAGTAGAAGCTCCCACTGCTGTTTCTGCATGTGGAGTAAAATCACATGAATTAAAAATCAGAACCTTTCATCACTTTGCAGAAGGGAGAGATCTATTTCCTATGCTTCTGCAATGTCAAAAATCAGAATAGTAATTGAGGTGGGAGTATGGGAATTAAAGAGGGGTATGCCTGTATCAGCCTGAAATGTCTAATATGTGTCCAGCTAAATCCAAACGCTACGGATCACTCAACACGAGCAGTGAAGTGTCCAAATTTCTACATCGTGCAACTGCCACCTCTCGCAACTACGTTTCAGGGGGGGAAATAATGGGTACAGTTAAGGACAATTTAAGCCTGTATAACCATTGGCTGGAGTGAAGATGAAGGCAACTTCATGGAAATATGGTAGAAAAAGATGTTGCCACAGCATCTTTATACAGTAGTTAAATACAACTGACAGTCTGTATCTGTTGCAGCTGAAAAATGAGTGCATTTGGTGCTTTCAATAATTCTTAACCTGTCATATAATCTTTCATCTGTGAAATTATACAGCCATTAATAGATTAATGTCCCACACATATCATGAGATTTATCAGTCTAGCACTATATTGAGTTGCATTCATTTACTCTTTTATCTAGAGAAATGGGGATTCTAAATGTTGAAACCAGAAAGAGACTTCATCTTGACAAAACATGTGATATTTAAATCTATGATCTCAGCAAGATTTAATGCACGTTATAACTAGATTTCGGTCTCCCCCTATCCCAGAAGCTTTTATGCTAGAATAGGTACCATTAAATCCTTTTGATGGAGCCCCATCAGACAGCAATCTGGCAAAATGCACAACCTTAAATCCCTTGTAATGATCTTTCCTTTGCCAAGATGCACATGGTAAGCTACATCATGCAAATGGATAAATTGTTGGCCTCTTAATGATTTGGCAATATTTCCTTCTCACTAATCCGATAAATCAACATTCACCATGCCTGCAGTCCTAAATTGTTCTGTTAGCTATAAACATAAACAAACCTGGGCCTATTAGTGCTACTGTAAGTCTCTTCCTGTTAATTTTCGTGGTCTTCACTTAATGTGCACAAAAATTCTTTAAGGAGCCAGCATTTAGATGGTTATATTTAGATATTTTAGATAGCTCTTATATGTAGAAACAATCAAATCTATGTCAAACCGTGTGGTTTAAAAGTACAGTATGTACACAAATATGGTATGCACATTACAAAAATAGAACATGAGTCACCATAAAGATTGTTAATGAAAAATATGTTTTAAATGGTGATAGACTGAGTAATTCAGAAGACTTACAGATCTCCAGATGGTTCGAGCTTAGTGATGGATGACTTCTGAACTCATTTTGAAATTATTCAGCAAGTAAAACTCTTTCTAAAAATTCATTATTAATTATCCAAATAATTAATGTAATAACATAAGCAAAGCCAAACGATTTTGTTTACAGTCACAAGTGACATTGTTGTATTGTTACAGAACTTCAATAGATTGTAAAAGTACACTAAATCCAAATGTTGCCTTAGTACTTTGAGAGTATTTTATCAAGACTGAAGAGGAAATTAAGAGTGTAAACATTTGTATGTAGTGCTGAGACCAGGTGTAAAGCCAAACCACTATACCTGCCCCTACTCTACAAGAAGATAAATTTTGTTTTTTAAAAAAGCAACATACAAACAAAAAAACTTACAATTCATAAAGCTAAGAATTTAACTGGGGTTACTGACCTTCCAACAAACTTTCTAACAATTCTTCAAGGGTCCAAGTCACCTATACTTGAATGAATGAATTCCTATACTTACTCCATTCTCAGAAACAATATCCCCCCTCCACCCAAAATCCCCAACCACAATCAACCAGAACAAAACAAAGGACTACATGTAGTCCCAATTAGGCAAGAGATTGTCCCATAATCTTTTGCAGCTAATGATATCTGCACATCACAAGTCTTTGCAGTCATTGTTGGAGCTGATGAAGCCATCTTGACATCAATGCATAATACATACAATGGGAATCCAATTTATTTTCTTGCTCATACAATGTGAACACTATGTCCCTGAGACCAGACAGCTTTGCTATCAATCAAATTCACAAAGAATTTAGCCAGATGTTAGTCACTAAAATATATCGATAAGCACTGCAGCCTATCTCTGCTGACTTGTTCATCAGGTTGTCAGATCAAATCTCACCAGGTTTAAGATTGACTCAGCCTTCCATCCTTCTAAAGGTTCATAGAACGAGGACCCAGATTGTTTAGGGGCGATATGCTGACTCTGTAACTGCTTGGGGAGTGTTGTAAAGCTCTGATAAGCAGTATATAACAACTGAGTGCAATTCCTATCTCTGTTGTAAGCCACCCAGAGTCCTTCGGGAGTTGGGCGGCATAAAAATGTAATAAACAAACAAACAAACAAATAAACAAACCAGTAATATTTCTTTCTGATATAAAAATTATTCTACATAGTTGATCAATGCAGAAATTTTGGCTTGGTCAAGCTATCTTATCCTTGCCACGTTTTTCTATTCTTCAAAGAAAGCGACATACTACCTCTCTACACTGTGAGCTTGCTGCTTTCCCTTCTTATCCTTTCTAGTCTATAAACAGCATAACTGCCCTTGTGCTAACAATGCAATTGACCTGACTGCTCTAACTAACAAGGCAGTAAAACCTCTGGTCTTGATAGTCACATAACTGGCTTTCCATTTCCCATTGATCAATTTCCTACTTTCAGCCTAGGGAGCAAGAAATAATGCTTGTTCCCTCAGACTTTTTTTTTACTGATATGAATGCTGAAATACCCACTTGGTGATTAATCATTCTGGCACCATTTATTAATACCAGATTGGAGGGGAGTGTCCAGGTCTATAAATACGTGTACTAAAGGCCTCTAAGTATAGACACAAGTGATTATGAGTAGCCTCTCCTGCCATTGGTGCATCACAGCTCCCCTTACTAAGTATACTGCTTTTACTGATGTTATTAAGAAAGCTTTATCATACACTATCTGATATTTTGTATTAATTCATTCTTTGGCATGTTAGCTGTGGTGGCCACTTTCTTAGACACTGGTGGTTTATCCATATTTACTTATACTGATATAACCTGAAACAGATTCTCACAAGCAACGAACAATGATGCTGATCAAGAGGATCATGTCTTGCAACAAATCAGATGCCCTACATTTACACCAACAGTGTCATCACAGGCCTCAACAGCTTTACAACCAAGATTAGTGGCACATTTATGCCACACACTCTTCCTTTAATTAGATACAGTAAATGTTATCTGTCAGCAATCTCCTCTTATTCCACATTGGACAACTAGGCAAGAATTTGTGCAAAACAATTAATAGACATGTTTAATATCAGGAGTTAAAACAAGGACAAAGTAATATTGGTATGTTTTAATTTCCCAAGAAACTTGATTATAGATCTCAAGGTAGCTGATGTCGAACAACAAAACTTTATCAGCACTATAGAGGGAGAGACCATACAACTCACATACATAAAACATTTCAAGGTATTTCAAAAAGTCTTAATAAACGCTTTTTAAAAATACACTACAGGTCTTAATAAACACTTTAAAATGTACATTACAGGTCTTAATAAACACTTTTTAAAAATACATGACAGTGCCAGTTGTAATCTATCTTGCATGTAACCTGCTTAACCACCTTTCTTGCACCACCTTCCCTCATCCCAGTTTGAATTCTATGTCAATTGAACTGCTCTATGAATCAGATGAGCTACAATTAATCAAGGCTTATGCTTTTTAATAAAATATGTTATTCTGAAGAAGTGCTAATAGATTCATGCTGATTTTGATGAGATTAACATAGATCTCCTCCTATAATGATTAGTCTAATAACGGTGCATGAATGTGCTCCCTTTTGAAGATTCCAGATTTGAACAACTATACTACTAATTTAATGGCATGTTCAAGTTTTAACTTTGACAATTCACTCAAACAAATGCCTGCTAACTGTGAAATCCATCACTTGCAAAAAAACAAGCATTCAGTGCAAGAATATGCTGCTGAGTTTCAGTTGTTAGTTCAGCATGTGGGCTGGAATGCTTAACTGACCAATTCAGGGAGGGACTGTCAGAAGAAATACAAGACAAACCCATTTGTCAATGCACTGCAGAGAATATGACAGCATTTAATTTGCTTGGGCATCCGTTGAAGATGTGATTCAATGCTGCAGAATAGTCAGGAAAAAAAGTCACCACTGTTCTGTTTCCTTGACTTCTCATTATACTTGTGAAATTTTAGAATCCGAACCAGTGCATGGGAATAAACAACTCACTATTGCCAAAAACAGATTGCACAAAAGACCAATATACAATCAGTAACAGAACCATTGTATACTCAATCTTATTCCTTGAATATAAATTCTCACCACTACTCAATCAAATACATAGCTAACTTGTCTAAATGATTTTATAATGAGAAGTTAAAGAAAGGCAAAGTTCTTATTTTTTGTCAAGAGATTTCAATGTCCAATAAAGCTTTCTTAAACTCAAACAACATTCACGCTGTAGCCCATATTCCCTTGTACAAATCCACCAACGCCTAATTGGATTGGTTGATTATTTTAGCAAAAGCAATAGCACTTAGACTTATGTAACAACTTTTAAAGACCTTCATGGCTTAGGAGCGGGATACCTGCGAGACCGTCTACTGCCACCACATGCCTCCCATAGCCCCGTGAGATCCCACAGGGAGGGCCTGCTCCAGATTCCGTCGGCCAGGCAGTGCCGGCTGGTGGGTCTGCGGGCTCGGGCCTTCTCTGTGGCAGCGCCGTCCCTTTGGAATTCACTCCCGGTGGACATCAGGACGATCCCAAATTTGCCTACCTTCCGCAAGGCTACTAAAACCTGGCTATGTCGGAAGGCTTGGAGTTAAGATCGTTCCCCCCTTGTCTCTGGTTG
>JANHGC010010481.1:300781-311797 GCA_027560395.1 Boaedon fuliginosus | reverse complement strand
GATCTGGTTGGTGGTTGAGTTCCCCAGGCTGATGGTGCTTGGGGACTTCAACCTGCTATCCCTGGGCGACTCCTCGGATGCGGCACAGGAGTTCATTGCCTCCATGGCAACCATGTACCTGACCCAAGTAATTCAGGGTACGACTCATGGGGGGGGCACACACTCAACTAAGTTTTTTTCTCGGAGCATTGGTGCCATGATCTGGATTTGGGGGATATACATCTCTGCCCCTGAACAAATTAGTGATGCCACTGAGGTGATGTCCCAGTGTCTGGAAGATGTAAGGGTCCGGATGGGGACCAATAGGCTTAGGCTCAACCCTGACAAGACTAAGTGGCTGTGGGTATTGCCCCTCCATGGTCCAGTTGATTATCCATCACTTACGCTGGGGGAGATAAATTGCTCTCCACAGAACGGGTACGCAACTTGGCTGTACTCCAGGATCCACAGCTACAATTAGATCACCATATTTCAGCTGTGGCCAGGGGACCCTATGCGCAGGTTCACCTGCTGTATCAGTTGTGTCCCTTTCTGGACTGGGAGGCTCTTCTTATGCTCACTCATGCCTTTGTCACCTCAAGATTGGACTACTGAAATGCAGTCTACATGGGGCTGCCCTTGAAGAGTACTCGGAGACTTCAACTGGTTCAAAATGCAGCGATGCGAGTGATTGAGGGTGGACCTTGTTGCACCCACATAACACCTATCCTCCGCGAGCTGCATTGGCTTCCAGTGGTTTTCGGGTGCAATTCAAGGTGCTAGTAACAACTTTTAAAGCTCTACATGGTTAGGAGCGGGGTACCTTTGAGACCACCTTCTGCTTATGCCTCCCAGCACCCAGTTAGGTCCCACAGAGTCAACTTCCTACGGGTCCCATCAGCCAAACAATGTTGGCTGCTGGGCCCCGTGCTAAAGCCTTCTCTGTGGCAGCACCGACCCTCTGGAATCAGCTCCCTATTGAGATCAGGACCACCCCCACCTTGTTGACCTTCCGTAAAGCCACAAAGACCTGGCTGTGTCAGTTGGCCTGGAACTGATGTGCCTGCCCCTTGGATGTGTTGAATATTGGTTTGATTTTTTATACTGTGCAATATTGTATTTTAAATTTGTTGTTAACCACATCAAGTTCCCTCTGACCAGGGAAGTGACGCAGGGTATAAATCCAATAAAATAAAATAAAATAAATAGGCACACTTTACAGCTGGTCCACATTGACCTGGTTGGCCCCTTTGCAGCCTCATTGGGGAAAAGGCACTACTTCCTGATGGTTGTAGATGACGATAGTAGATATAGCTATATCTACATCCTGAGGGAGAAGTCTGAAACATTCAGAACACTTCAGAACTTCTACAACCTTATTCAGACCCAGTACAAGATGAGCATTGCTCAGGTCTTCATCTGTTTGGCTCCTATGCCTTGGTTCACACTCCAAGGCAACAGAGAAGAAAGGAGGACAACATTCCAGGAGACTTCAATTTTTAGGATATGCTCCTGGCTCAAAAGCATACAAATTCCTGAACAAAAGTGGCAGGATTGTGATTTCACGTTCTGCCACTTTTGAAGAAAACCCCAACTGGTCCTGGATCCAGTCAAACAATACTGGAGTTTTCTTTCCCGGGGCTGGAAATCTGGCCCATAACATCCCTGCCACTAAGAATAACAGCCTCAGCCTGATTCTCGAACCTCAGACCAGCACTCATCTTCTGGATCTGATGAGTCTGACATCTGGGATTCTGTACAATCTACACCTCCTGCTATGCCAGCTCCCCACCAGGTAGCAGATTCATATATTTCACCATCTGATCCTAAATTTTGGGAACAAGGCCTTGATGGTTCATCAAATGAGGATAAGAATCAGGAATGGCAACAGATATGGAAGCCTAAATGCTCCAAGATGGGAGTTCCTCCTAAAAAAAAATTGAAATTGGGCACATAGCCTCCATAAAGAGAGTCTTGGAGTTATTAAGAACAACATCAATGAATCATCAGAATGTTCAACACTTATATTTGGTAAAACCAATAGTGGAGCATTATAAAAGAATTTTAAAAATGAAATTAAATTAATTAATAGTAAAAATAGTAAAAGAAATGTGGTTTTAAGTTAAAAAATAGAAGATGAAGACTTAAGATTAAAATAGAAGATCAAACAGAACTGACCAATAACATGGGTTTTAAGATTGAGAAGAAAATAAAATATCTGGATATCATTATGAGAAATACAATTTGTATGTTATTTCAAAATAACTACATTAAGACATGGAACCAAGGTAAAAAGAAATATTAAGATGGGAGAAACTGCAACTGTATTGATGAGGAGAATTTCTTTGTTAAAATGCTAGAATGTTGAGGGATTTTCCCCCCACATACATGTTTTGACATTTGACATGTGTCATTTAAACAGTGGCAGAAGGATGTATGTAAGTTTGTGTGCAAGGGGGAAAAGCTATAAGGTAAATATAAAGGTGCTACAGGCTGCAATGGAAAGAGGAAGACTGGGTTTACTTGATTTGAAACTGTATTTTTCAGCTTGCTGTTTCATTTGGATGAAAAAGAGGGTGTTGCTGAGAAACAGAAGGCTTTTGGAGTTAGAATGACCTGAGATTTAGTGGGTTTGATATCTGTGGTAGCGATAATGTCAAGGTTAATGGGGAAAAAAGATTTATAGCTCTGGCAATTAGATAAGATAGATTATAGAAAGAAGAGAGATGTATTATAATATAATGGGGTTTGCCATTATGACAATCAGCAGTTAAATAACATAAAGCCAAAATCTTAAGTAGCATGCTTGGATAGTCCCTTTAACACTTTATTTTAACTGTGAAATATTTATTTCAAAGAACAATTAAAGCATAGCTGCTGGAAATATAAAACATACTTTAAAAACTGAAATAAAACTAGAAAGTTTGTATGTTTTCTTGTAAGGTTTCCAAGGCTTAAAATGTTTAAACACGTATTCTAAAATGCATGTTTTAAAATTGAAGTATATCCCATCCTGAGTCTTTCTTTGGTGGGAGACTTGAGAATCAGAATTTACTTTGCTAATCAGAAATAAGCCCTCTGGGTTCAATGAGAGTTACTCCCATAGTGTGCTGGACTGAACAGAAGGACTTGGGAGATTCCAAGTTGGAAGATAACCACTCCGTGAAACCATTTCTCTTCAAATTGTTTAATGAATATTTGGTTGAATCACAGTTTCTCCTCAGCCATACTTCACAGCATGGTTCTCCCTTGCTATTTGGTTCATGCATGTCAAATGCTCAGAAAAACTGAGGCCATCTTAACCCACTTGTTCTGTGCTTGATTTGTTCATAAAAGGGGCAATAATAATAATAATAATAAAATAAAATAGCTAAAAATTGCTGTATGCTTTACTTCTAATTTCAAAGCCAAGATCCTGAGAAATTAGAAATAGCAATAGCAATAGCACTTAGATTTGTATACCACTTCATAGTACTTTACAGTCCTTTCTAAGTGGTTTACAGAGTCAGCATATTGCTCCTCCAACAATCTGAGTCCTCATTTTACCGACTTCAGAAGAATGGAAGCAGAGGTGGTATTCAGTCAGTTCTGACAGGTTCAGGAGAACCAGTAGCAATAATATTGATTGGTTTAGAGAACCGGCAAATACCACCTCTGATTTATCCCGCCCCACCCTGCCCTTCCTAGGAGTCTTCAGGTGCCCCTATTTGGCTGCCAGGACACTTCAGGGAGGTTTTCTAGGCCAAAAACAGGACACGGGGCATGGTGGTGCCTCTCTCCCCTATTTGGCTGCCAGGAGGCTTCAGGGTAGCTTCCTAGGCAAAAAATGGAGCGTGGGGGAGGGTGCAGTGGCCCACCCAGTCACATGACTACATAACCATGCCCACCAAGCCACGCCCACCAAGCCACACCCACAGAACTGGTAGTAAAAAAATTTGAATCCCACCACTGGATGGAAGGCTGACTCAACTTTGAGCTGGTCAGGATTGAAGGAATCAAACTCCTGGCAATGTGCAAACCTGCAATGTTGCCTTCTAAGCACTGCACCACTACAGCTCTTGTTACAGCATGGGCCTGGAGTCCACATGAACCCACTTACTTGATATTACCCATTCTTTGTATAAGAATTTTTACCTTAAGGAGGAGTAAATAGCTGTAATTACTATCAACCTATTTTTTATGTGTGCTTTTGACTCCATGTTCATTCCTGCAGTTTTCTTAGCAAGATTTCAGAACACCTCCTTTTGAAGGCTGAGAAACAGTGAATAGGCCAAAGTCACTCAGCTGGCTTTGTGCCTTAAGGCAAAACTAGAACTCAGTCCTCTGGTTTCTAGCTTGATGTTGTCGTCACTTCGCTTTCCCTATCAACCACTCTATCATTATATTTGAATGATAAAAGTGAACTTTTGAGACATTAGTATTGTTTATGTGCAACTTTTTAATAGGGTACCTTTTTCTCAAATTCTTTTGTTGTGCTTTGATTATGGAAAAGGGAATCCTTTTAGTTTTATTCTGATCTCTATGTCACTATGAAGCTTGGTGGGAGGGAAAATACCCAAATTAACTTCCTATGGAAATATGGATGGAATCATTTTATATCCCTAATCCCATTATCCCAGAGGGTCAGCCAAGAGAGAATTGTTGTTGTTCAAAATGCCTGCTTTATTTCAATATTATCTTAGACATTTTTAAAATGGACAGTTTATAAAAACAAAGTAATCTTTGTACCAGATCACAACTTTACAGTTAAATAAAGTATTTAGGCATCCACAGTTTGTTATGCTATGATCCAGTGACTTGTTTGCATTTCCTCTTATCAGCTGTACAAATGGAGGTTAGTTGTAATCACCAGTGGAGGTACAATATTCATCTCAAGCCTTGGAGACAGTACAGAGGGGGCTCATCCTTGATGAGCTGTGAAGGAAAAGATGAACTGTTTTAAAGCAAATGATCATCCCTTGAGATGTTCAGACAGTCCTCAGTTGATCTTAGAGTCTAGGGATCTGCTAATACAGTTCACACAAAGTAGTCAGGATGCAAATGCCTTTCATGTTGCATTTGTGAAAATCTGGGATTGCATTAACAAACCCTTGTATACAAGGCTTACATAGCAGGGGGCAATAGATTTAGTGTCTTTTCCATGTGGATGTGGGGAGATTTGTGACAGGTAATGATTACATGGAAGCAGATTTGCATCTCACGCTTTTGACAAATGTTTATTTAATCTCTCGTTGTTGTATCTAAAACAGCTGCATTTTCAGGAGAAGCTAGATAGGTGAAGTTTTCCTTGTCCTTATGCAGTTGTTAAAAGTTAAAACCCAGCTAGAAAAATATCTGATAAAACTTTCTCTTGGAAAGGCAGCTGTTTTTGCTTTTTAGTAGTATAGATGTTGCAAGAGCCATTAGAACTATAAAAGTGCAACAACACTCAACTTTTTTAGTAGAGGTTCAGACTGGGTTAGACTATTCTCAGAATCACCCAATATGGTAACTTTGGGATGAGATGGGCATATTTCATTCATAGAAGGTGTTGATGGGTAATGGGATAGGATGTGTCTAGGTCCTACTTTGGCCAATCTAGATGCTGTGGGCACACCCTTCCTCTCCTGGGCTCTATCTTCCATGGCCTGTTTGGCTTTCTCTGAAGGAGACACCAGATGCCTAGAGACAGAGTTATCTGACTAGCACATTTTCAGAGTACTTGTCTGCATGATATATGCCTACGTTCTCACATGCTTGAGGGTGGAGGTCAATTTTAGCTCAGAAAGAAAATTTTGTTCTACCAGCTGTGGGTTATTGGTTCTCTCATTAATGAAGACATTACAGCTTTTCTGCTGCTTCTGCAAAAAAGGGTTTTTAAAAACTTTTTAAATTGTTACTATTTTGTGCGAGAGAGAGTCTTTTTGGTCTACCTATCTGTAATTTTGCAGATTAAAATTTGCTATTTCTTAAAATGGCTCTGGTGTGTTAGGGTGGGGTTAAAAAATAGTCTAAATGTCAGGCTATAGGCAAAGGACACTTCTACATCTGTGCTGGCATATTTTTCTTCTAATTCAAGGACTGGCACATTGTGCATGAATGTGGCTATCTACTGTACCTTTTGAAAAGGAACACTGACCAGTGCTGAATGACTGAATCATATAGCTTCACTTGTTTTTCCTTGGTTTAAGGGAAGATAACATTAGCAATTGTCCTGGGCAATGCATATGGGGAGTTATTTAGAGTGAGGGTCGGTATTTAAAATAATGGTTTAGATCCATTTTTTTTACTCAAGAAAGTAAAATTGAACAGCTAAAATATAATATCAAGAGTCATTTCAATAGTTTGGCTTTTCCACACATAGGAATTTAATGTGCGCCATAGAGCACATTTAACATAGAGAAAAAGAGTGTGAAAATATATAGATATATAGTATGAATGTATATGGTCACACACACAGACACACACACATTCACAAGTGCTTAAATGTTTGTGAGCCCTTTTGAATTTCCAATATTTCTACATAAATATGACCTACAAAGTGATCTGTTCTTCACACAAGTCCTAAAACCCAATTAAACAAATGTGTCTGAAACATATACTTTGTTCACTGATTTATTGAAGAAAATGATCCAAAGTCAATTATTTGTGTGTGGCAAAAGTATCGGAATGTCTAGGATTGTCAGTTCACAAACATTTAAGCACCACCTAGTATAAATTGAAAGAAAAATAGAGGCTGGAGTTAAATGAATAATTTATCTTTAGGCTTCTAAGAATCCAAAAACAGCTCTGCCCCTCATTTTGAAGGAATTCTCTTAGCATTCACTATAACTTTTCACAAGGATGGTTTTACTCATGCTGTAACTATATAACTCATGCCATATAAAGCATATAGCACTGGAAGTAGAAAACTCAAGAATCAAACCTCAGTCAACCATGGAGCTCCTTAAGTAGCTTCGAGCAAAAGGCATTATTCTGAGACTGACATCTTTTATCATGGTTGTCATGATAAAAGAGACTTTTTATTTAATCTATGCTCTGCTCAGACCCTTGGAGGTGTGGGGTTCAATCTGCTTAATACAAATGCAATGAATGCTAGGGGAAAATTGCTCTCCCATTGTTCAATTAACATAAAAAAGTTCTTAAAAGGGATATGAGGGGCAGCAACTGAACCCCAGTTGCCTTTATGTGGCATCAGGCACAGCAAGGCTATTTGCTTCAGTAACCAGGAATGGATATTTGGAACCAAAGTAAATGCTCAAGTTGGGGTTTTGTAAAAGGCTCAGGGTCTTTTATTCATAAAGCACCTTTCATCATGGAACTTTCCAGAGCTCATAATGCTTTCAGGGATAAGATAGGATTCTGCAAAATATTGGTCTTTGAAGTTT
Organism: Boaedon fuliginosus; assembly: GCA_027560395.1. Taxonomy (NCBI): domain Eukaryota; kingdom Metazoa; phylum Chordata; class Lepidosauria; order Squamata; family Lamprophiidae; genus Boaedon; species Boaedon fuliginosus. The sequence continues at coordinate 304,451 of JANHGC010010481.1, read as the reverse complement.
ACACTTTGCACAGCAGTTGGAGAGTCCTTCGGGAGTTGGGCAACATAAAAATGTAATAAATAAATAAATAAAATAAACTCCAGGTGTAGTAGTTAAAAATGCTGGCCTAGAAATCAGGAGACTTGAGTTCTAGTTCTGCCTTGTGAAAGTTGGCTGGGTGACATTGGGCCAGTCCCTCTCTCTCAGTGCAACTCAGCCTCACAGGGTTATTGCTGTGGGGAAATATGAGGAGGACGCTGTACTGGTATGTTTGCTGCCTTGTATGTTTGCTGTATATGAATGAGTGACACAGTGGCCTAGAGGTGCAGCTCTCACCTCACAATCGGGAGGCTGTGAGTTCAATCCTAGGTAGTGGCAAATATTTCTCACTCTGGGCACAATGATAATATATCTGCTGAGCAAAACTCCACATTGGCGACAGGAAGGGCATCCGGCCATTAAACACTCTGCTAGCTCCATACATTTGCCCAGACTCCACCCTGCAAGGAATAATGGGGATATTAAAAGATGATGATGTTTGCTGTATATGAAAAAAAGTTATATAAAAACAATATGCATACACAGCCATCTTGCCAACTTCCAAAGATTTTTGGAATCACAAAATCTGATTCAGCTTCAGAGGTGAGTCGGGATGGATAGAGACAAAGGCTACTCTTTTTAGGTATCTCAGTAAGGGAATCCTTTTCATTTGGCTCCTACAACAATGCATTTCAGCATTCTATACATTTTTATTCTGCTTTTTCAACTGTGGTTCTTATAAACCCCAAACCATTCTGGAATTACTTGCAAAAGAGTAATAATGGGAGACAATTTAATTATTCCATTAGTTCGTTTAAAATTTGTACATTACAGAGTAAACATTGAACTCGTTCAAGTCTGCCTCATTTCTGTTGGAAACCTCTATCCACTCTTTCAGGGCAAAATGGCTCTTTGTGTGTTTTGTTTGTCTGTTGGAACATGGAGTCAGAGGCTCAGAGCATAATATGAATATTTCAATGAAAAGTAATCCTTCCCCCTCCTCAGAAGTTAACTTTAAAAGGGATACTTTAATAACTAAAACAGGAAAATAATACTTGAAATGTGCTCTTTTATTTTCCACATTTATTTCACCCTATTTTTTGTTGCATGATTTGTTACACAGTGCCAAAGATGAACAAGCTTCTTAAAACCATTGAAAAACAACAAAGACCCCAAACTGTCTGCTTAGCCAGGCCATCTCCAACTTTCATTTGAGTCGACCAGATGCTCACAGTATTCCTTCAGGGGAAAAGGTAAAATTTGCTAGAGTGAAATCTGGAATGCTTGGCAAATGGAGTAAAATGATGAGATGCAACTTCATAACGACCCCTTGGATGACTTATGAGGTAGACGGCTATATTGCAGCAAAATTTCCTTCTTGTTCTCCTAAACTCTCTTTAACTGCCATTTCAACTTTTGAGTCTTGCAATCTAGTGCTCTGAGTTGATAGTGGCATCAGGTTCAAGAAAATCCCTGCAAATAAAGTCTAGATTTGGGGTCATTTTTCCACAGGTAAAGCTTTGTGGTGATATTTCACAGATCGACATTTTATTTCTGAGTTACAATGATGAGTCCATTTTTCATAAGTTGTCACAATGCTGTAAAGAAATTCCTCACCTTCATTCTCATTGAGGGACAAAATTGCTGGCAAATTTCATGCCTGGCACCACCATCAAAAAAGGCAACAGGAGAATTAGAGATCAGTATTTTTGTTCTGGTGTTAGGGAAAGACAATCTAGTGTGCCTTGAAATGTCTGATCCATTCTGTCTATCATCAAGGGACTGATGTTCCCTGTTAATTCTTAACTGAGGTTAAGGATGGGCTTCTTTGTCTCGGCTTTAAGAATGATCTTCATTCTCTCAGCTTTCCCGCTTCACTTCTCTGATGCTCTTGGCTTCCAGAGACAATTCTGCAGACAGAGAACTTTGATCAGATTCAGACTGTCTATGTTACATTATGCACTGTGTCTGGCCTGATCCTGATTTAGAGAATCCTCATATGTTACTTTTCTTTCGGCTAAGAGATTAGCATTCTGGATTTTTCCAGCATGCCAGCTGGCTCCAATATTGGTGTACTTAATGGGAAAACAAACAGTGGTGCCTGCCATGCTCCCAGAGAGAGAGAGAGACAGTGCATACTTTCTCCAGGGGAGGAGGGAGGTCACATTTGAACTTGGCCCTGAATTGATCTTTAAGTCTGCCAAAGACCATTTCAGCTCTGATACATATGTGTTTCTTCAGAATCTTGGTTTGTGTGTGTGTGTATGTGATTTAGAGCCTTTCCAGAATTGTTCTTTACTTAATGGGAAGAAAGACCAGGCAGCAAAGTATCTGAGGCAAATAGCTGCTAAAAGCACATTTACTTAACACTGAGGTCCCAGGAGGGGGAACAGTGGTCAGTATTTTTTTTATAAATATTTTTATTGAGTTTCAAAAATAAACATTAAAATACAAACTAACATAAAGAGAAAGGGGGTGGGAGTAACAAAACAAATTAAAAGTGATAAAAAATACATCAAACAAATATTTTGCTATAACATTGAGCTACTTGTACAACCTTTGACAGATTGTGCAGAGACAGACACCAAATGCTTCTTTCTGTGGGTTGGGAAACTTTGTCTCCCTGGTTTTCATCCTCTGATTTTGTTTCCCTGCCTTTTATCTCCTACTGTACATGGTGATTAGTTTTTAGGAACAATTTTTATGGAAAAAGCTATTACCGGATTACAGAGTAAGGCTGCAAAGAGATCGGCCAATTGATTCTGATTCCTGGATGTAAGTGCACCACACATGTTAATATTCCAGAGAAAATAGGATATGGGATTTATTTTTTAAGTTAGTTTGTTTTTGCTTACAGCAGGATATTTCTAGAAAAGGTAGGGAATTATTAAGAAATGAACTATACAATATTTCATGAAAGTTGGTGCTAGAGATGTTAACTTATAGCTTATCTTAATATTTTTAAAGTATCCTTAGCTAGTATGTTTGTTTGAAGATGGAATGCAATTAATTTTACAGTAACAACAGAACTGTAGTGCAGAAAATCTGTGGCAAATTTCAAAGAGTAAGAAAAGATAGCCTTTTCTCAAAGTAATGGAGCTGATTGTTGGGGACTAAAGGCGGGAAAGATTAACTCATCAACTATTGCCCATCACTTTCACTAAGAGAAATAGCCCTTAAGGCAATCTTTTCTAATAGCAAAAGCAATAATTTACAAAGTGCATAAAACAGAATCCTACAATTGCTGAAGGTGAGATAACTAAGAAGCAGTGAGTAAAATATTACAATGTCTATGGAGATTCTCAGCCATTGAGGTCATGGTTGTCCAAAAGGTGCTTTTTCAAGAGGCAAATGGACTTTATTTTTCCTTGAAAACATTTCTCTTCTTGTCCAAGAAGCTTCTTCATTTCTTCAGAACTGAACAGAACTGGGGAACCTTCTTGGATGAGAAGTGAAAAGTCTTCAAGGGAAAACAAAGTCCTGTTGCCTTTTGGAAAAGCACCTTTGGGAAAACTATTACAATGGTTTCATGTTTTCAAAGTTGCTGTGATTTAATCTGAGTGGGTATGAGGGATCCCAATGGTTTGTTAGTCAAGAAATCCATTCTTCTTCTTCTTCTTCTTCTTCTTCTTCTTCTTCTTCTTCTTCTTCT
>JANHGC010010481.1:283099-298821 GCA_027560395.1 Boaedon fuliginosus | reverse complement strand
GGGAGTGTTGTAAAGCTCTGATAAGCAGTATATAAAATCTGAGTGCTATTGCTATCCATGATGTAAGCCGCCCAGAGTCCTTCGGGAGTTGGGTGGCATAAAAATGTAATAAATAAATAATAGTAGTAAATAAATAAATAAATAAATAAATAATAAAATGGATGCAGAATCTAGACAGAATAATTCATATGTAATAATGGGAATTCCAGTGGGGAAAAAGTACTGTAAGTTTACTGAAAAATAGATATTAGTATTTTACCTACACAACTCTAGTCTCAATAACTAAAATGGATAGTTCCTTCCTTAAAAATTATTGGAAATTGAACAGCCAAGTCAGATCACTTTTTCATATTGGGTGACTGTTGTAAAGCACAACATTTTGGTGAATAATTTATATCAGAATGAAACCAATTTTGAAAGCTGAATTTCCTTTCAATCTATTTTATATTTTTTAAATTAAATATCAATAATCTTGTATTTCCACAAAATCTTCAGAAGTTGCATTGTACATGTAAGTGCTACAAGAATACTCTGTACTTCCAATAAAAATACAATTTCCTCTGCAGAATGGCTAATTAAGTTGTGAGAGTAAACTCAAACATAAATCTGTGAATTTCACTCAAATTGGAAACTGCTCTAAGTATAATTCTATATATGGGCCTGTGCCATATCTGAAATTAAGTGTTTCTCTTAACAGAGCATTCAAATTGTAACTCTAAGTTCTTAAACCAGAACAGATCTTCAGTAACTTAGTTTATTGTGATTTTTTAATTTTAATTTTATACTATGCTGACCATACTGTTGATATTTATACACTGTTGGATTATAAAATGACTCGTTATTTTCCAAACAACATATTCTATTATTTAAAACCAGTGAATGACATTTTGAAAAAGATAACCTAATTCTACAATGCTTGTAAATTCTGTGTTTATTCACTATATTTATTTACTCCTCTTAAAAAAAAGCTTAATAAAATGTAACTTGAAAAACCCACAAGGTTTAGTTATGTAACGTTCCAACAGGAATTGTAGCTAGCTATTCTGATTCTATTTTTACAACCCGCAAATTTCCTATAGGGAATGAAATGAACAGAAATTCAATCTTTTCACACTTATGTGGATGTAAATTCCATGTTTCTTGGAATTTAGTTCTGTTTGGGCCTGCATCGTATCATACTGTATCTTATTATTATTACTATTATTATTTTTCCTTTATGCACACTTACAAATTCCTTGTGTGTCTGATCACACTTGGCCAATAAAGAATAAAGAATTCTATTTATGACATTACGAGTCTATATAGATTAAATGTTACAAAAGCAATGCTCTAGTAAAATGTTTTTTATGCCCTTTAATAGTATGAAACAAACAAAAAAAATCAGGTAGTCTAGTGAGAGAAGACATTCAAGACAATGGAAACTGAATAAATACATTACTAAAATAATACTCTATTATTCCAATAACAACATATCCATCTCTTATGCTGGGGGGAGATAAATTACGGGTGCGCAACTTGGGGGTACTCTTGGATCCACAGCTACAATTAGACCATCATATTTCAGCTGTGGCCAAGGGTGCCTATGCGCAGGTTCGCCTGTTGCACCAGTTGCACCCCTTCCTGGACCAGGAGGCTCTTCTCACAGTCACTCATGCCCTTGTCACCTTGGGCTACTGTAATGTGCTCTACATGGGGCTGCCCTTGAAGAACACTCGGAGACTTCAACTGGTACAAAATGCAGCCACACGAGTGATTGAGGAGGTGCCTTGGTATATCCATGTGACACCTATCCTCCGCAAGCTGCATTGATTGCCAGTGGTCTTCCAGGTGCAATTCAAGTTGCTAATAACAACTTTTAAAGCCCTACATGGCCTAGGAGCGGGTTACCTTCGAGACCATCCTCTGCCGCCTTGTGCCTCCCAGCACCCAGTTAGGTCCCACAGAGTTGGCATGCTACGGGTCCTGTCAGCCAAACAATGCTGGCTGGCGGGTCCCTACGCTAAAGCCTTCTCTGTGGCAGCACCGGCCCTTTGGAATCAACTTCCCCCAGAGATTAGGATCATCCCCACCTTGCTGGCCTTCTGGAAAGCCACCAAGGCCTCTCTTTTTCGGCAGGCCTGGAATTGACCAACCTTCCTCTCCTGAAATGTTGATTGACTGCTGATTGAGTGTTGTTTAGGTTTTTACATTGTATTTAATTGTTTTTATTGTTGTTAGCCGCCTCGAGTTCCCCTGACCCGGGAAATGAGGCGGGGTATAAATTGAAACAAATGAATAAAATAAATAAACAAACAAACAATCTAATTTCTTTCTACTGCTTGGAAATATCTTTTGGGTTGTCATGCTAAAGTGCTCTGGCTCACTTCTGTGTTAAGAAAAAGTGATATAACTTAGCTGTTAGAGTTATTAGGTGGAAAGTTTATTGTTTGCATCACATAGGGGTACTGACTGACATAGACAAATGGATGAATATTAAACTCTGAATATTTTGCATTTCTTTGTCTAGGTTTTCCTAAATATTTCTCAGAAATATTTCTTAGCAAGATAAATACTTGAAAATCATAAATCTAACTGAAGTTGTTCCTCTGATTGCTAAATATTGCTCATCTGTTACCTTCTTCCCAAGGATTGATTCATATGGCATTTTATTAAGCTTCAACAAATGAGAACCTAAATTCACTTTTGATGATCGATGTGTCTGCTGTTTATGAACCTTTTGCATTCGTAACAACTGCCTTGCCTTTTCCTCAAATTATCCATTTTGCTTTCTGGATGACATATGATTGCAAATCCCATTAGCTGTATTCAGGAAGAATGTCAATATCATGTTTCACGTATCTTTTTCCATGAGTTTCAAACATATGACATAAAAGTTTGGTAGTAGCAAAAGTACCTGAATACTTTAAAATGATTAGAAGATAAATTGATGCTTGCTAGTATAAAACGACAAATATATAAAATCACGCAGCACGAAAGAGTCCAAACCAATCCCTTGAACTCAGAAGGCTTCTGATTTAATGGTGTCATTATTTTGGTATCAGGAAAATTTTCACACATGCCAGAGATGAAGAGATCTTTTTCCATTCAAAATTCAGGGAAAACCAATTCAAAACTATAACAGTCTTTCATGAAGAATTCTTAATTTCAGAGACTTCGCAGCATGATCCTATGGGTACAGTCAGCTTTTGTATTCAAGTCAGCAGATAGGATATATCCAAGTTAACAAATGTAACCAATAAGAAGTAACAATGCACTGCTAAGCAAAAATTAAGAACGCCTGACACATTTTAACTAGTACCACTAGTACATGTGTATGAACATTCACATGTAGTCCTTTTCACCCCTTTTAAACCACCTATTTGACAGAGAAGCAATGTGCAGAAAAACGTATGGATAGCAATAAGATAAACAGTGCTCATTCCTTTTAGCAGTGATAGCAATGATTTGGGAAAGTAAGTATTGTAAAGTACTAAAATCCAGGAAATAGATATCTATTTTTATCTACTACTGGAAGCAGTTATCACTCACTAGATTAGATGAACAAAACAAAAAAATTTCCAATAGCTTTCGCAAGACAAAAGCAGAGAATGAAGCCATCCTGCTTGAGAACTGCTATGTTGTATTCAGCACTTTAGCCCAAAATGTCCCAGACGTTTACCAAATTTCTATTCTATTCTTAGTACTGTAATGTATCATAGATTGTACAGAGTGAGTGCAGAAGTTCAAAGCCAAGGACTTTGGATTTGTTGTAGCTCTAGTTATGCAGAGGCTTTTCAACATAACTGTCTCTCCTCCCAATCAAGGGAAACATTAATAATTAACTTTTCTAAATCTGAAAGTTTAAAGATGGCCCTTCAAAACAGCAAACTTTAGCATTCTGGTTCTGAAATGTCTGTGGCCGAGAACCTGATGAAATCCTTTCATTGTCCATTTTCCAGTATGTCCTAAGGAATCCACTATAACAAAGAAAAAATATGCAAGGAATGGGAAGAATAGGACAAGAACTGGTTCTTAGGCCTATTGGCTTTGATCGTGAAGTTAACTTATATCTGTTATTATTAAAGGTTACATACTCTATACTTTATACAACCTTCTCAAAAAAAACCCATCCTATTTGCTGATTATATTTTATGACATATTGTTTTGAAGGATGGGGAATCCTATAGAAAAGAAGCATTCTCCCCACTAACCTAGGCCAAGCAATAAAGGTCTAGAAACAACTGGCATTTCATGTTTCACTTAAAAATAAAATGACAAGTCTGTGCAACACTTCAGACACAAGGGTAATATGGAAACTTGGAAAGGTCTTTCATAGATCAATTTGACCACTGAGCTAGTTTTTCCCCCCAGGAAGGGATGCAGTTGGCGTATCAACTAAAGCTGGCAAAAGGTATACATGTGACCCAATTTAGAAGAGAAAGTTCTACAGTCCCACTAGAATTGGGACTCTTTAACAGCAAGGTATACCTAGGCACAATAGGAAGGCAAGTGATTATTTTTATCCCTCTTGTAGCTATTCAGCTTACCTGGTTAACTCTGGGCTCTTATGTGTTTTAAGAGAAGGTTTTTGTCTCTCTCTCTACACTATACATCATTTTATTAAAAGATTGTGTCCCTCTTTTCAGTTAGTTTTTTCCTAATCTAAAATTATTCCCAATTATCATTCAGGAGTTCCTTCAGCTACTCGATGGTTTAGGATAGCACTGCAAAGCCTGTGAGAGCACTGCTCTCATCCTCACCTTGCTCATTTTCTCCCTTTCTTCTGCATGCATCCATATAGGCTTGTGTTCATCTGTAAAGAAAAGATAAGAAGAGGGGAAAAGGTCTCTGTATGCATTCTAATGGTATTTTCAGAGGAACCTCTGATGTATTGGTTTTCAGGTCCCTTTCCCCTTGTTTATGAATAAATAAGCAGACTTGATAAGCAAGCTACAAGAGATTAGACAGTGTAAACTTCACCGCTAATGAAAAGTCCTTACAGATTATGTATCATTTACTTATTGAAATGTCTCCATAGGAAAAATAGGCTCTTGATCATAGTTCATTTATTTATGAATAATATATTTGCCCCAATTTTCTCCCAAGAAATCCTCTTTTCCACACACATCTGCCCCAACAATTATGGAATTATTATGAAACCTTCAGAATTAACATTCAAGGGTTTCAGTCTCCTTCTAAGACCTGGTCTCTTTGCACATGTTGCCTCCTCCTTCTTTGACGTACATACCATCAACAGTGCCAAATTCCTTCACATGGGCACGGGTGAGAATTTCCTTGTACAGGGTCTCGGCATCCTTGTATTTGGCTTGTTTCAGGTAGCAGGAGGCCTGGCAGAGTACAAGGGATACTGTTTTATAAAAGGGTCAAAAAAACCATTCCACAGCCAGTCACGCCTCATCTCAGATAATCATTTGCCTCAATAATTCTCACAACAACAAACGGACCCACCAGATTGTTCTTCGTTTTAGCAACATTTGGATCATCAGGCCCTAGGCGGGATTCATAGATCTCCAGTGCTCGGCGATAGTAATATTCTACTTCTTCATACTTGCCCTGATTCTGGCATAGTAAAGCCAAGTTATTTAACTGTTTGGCCACATCTGGGTGATCTTTGCCTAGAACCTGAAAATGAAACAGGTAAGAATAATTTATAAAATTCTGGGAATTCTACAAAACCTTTCTTTCCTTGGGAAAACTGCATCATAAATACCATTAGAAACTTGAATTTTGTACACATGGCTTCACATTATATGCATATTAGCCTCATTATGGATATAGTTCATCCAAAATATATTTCTTTTCTGAAATGGGCTTCTATTGTAGGAATCGCCAGCAGTGAAAGTTGTTGTATAGTCTCAGTGATGAGAGGCCCCATAGCCTAAAGCAGAGGTCTCCAACCTTGGCAACTTTAAGACTTATGGACTTCAACTTTCAGAATTCTGGGAGTTTATTTATTTATTTATTTTATTTATTTATTACATTTTTATGCCGCCCAATTCCCGAAGGACTCTGGGTGGCTTACAACATGGATAGCAATAGCACTCAGATTTTATATACTGCTTATCAGACTTTTACAACACTCCCCAAACAGTTAAAGAGCCAGCTTATTGCCCCCAACAATCTGGGTCCTCATTTCACCAACCTTTAGAAGGATGGAAGTCTGAGTCAACCTTGAGCCTGGTGGGATTCGACCTGACAACCTGCTGAACAAGTCAGCAGAGACTGCAATGCTGCATTTAACCACTGCACCACCAAGGCTCGGTGTGCCTACACTGCCCAATATGCCTCTGGGTGGCAGCACCTGTCAGCGCTGCACCTGTGGCACCTTCAGGGGAAGATGTGATCTCACCCCTATAAAAGGGGCTTGCATGCTCCTCCCTTTGCTCAGTCTTTTTTATTCTACCTATACTCAACATGTAGTCTCACCTGAGACACCTACCTTCCTATTATTCTATATTAAACATTTTATTATTGAACCAGTCTGAGTTATGTAGCTGATCCTAAGATCCCAGCTTCAACCTCAATGACAAAATGTAACTTGCAAATACTCTTTTGTTGTATGTTTGTGGGGAAACAACCACCAAATATGTCCTTTGCCTTACTAGGTAAGGGAAGCAGACCAGAAGGGAAGTTTCTCTTTCTTTGTGATTTCCTCAGCCATATCTATGTGACCATTGCACAAGATCCAATGCTGAGATTGATCTACTTAATGGATCCAGTTAAATAATGCTAAAATTGTCTCTCTAACTGAAAGCCAACGAATACATTAGAGATATTGCAAGGATGCTAGATGGGAAACCATAAAAATGAGGCTTCTGTTACAATTCATGCTTAGGAGTTTTTGATTCTGCAAAAGAATCCAAACAATGCCACCATCATCCCCTTGACCGGGGAAGAGAGGCAGGTATAAATCTAATAAATAATAATAATAATCTTCCTGTTCTCCAAAGCTTTGTAAAGTGCTAAGACATGATGAGGAACAGAGGCTCAGGTCATATAAATCCCTGTCCTTCTCTTGTACTGGCTTCCTGTCAAAGTTAAATAAGCAAGGGTGAAGTCCTAAAGTTTGAGCTGAAGAGAACATCCTTGGAATTGTAGTTACCCATTATGATCCTACATGGATAGGATTAATTTCTGTGTCATTGATGGGATTCCTGTAATAATAATAAAAGGCAACAAGGGAAGCTTAACTAGCAGAACAGTTTGACTTAAGTCATTGTGTGTGCTTCATCACGAGAGGTTTTTAAGAAGAGACTGAATAGTCACTTGTCTGAAATGGTATAGGATCTCCTGCTTGAACAGGGGGCTGGACTACAAGACCTCCAAGGTCCCTTCCAGTTCTATTCTGATTCTGTCTATAACAAGGATTTCCACAGCCATGCTGGGACTTTGGAGGCTGACATTTTAATGAGTTTCCACATAGGAAGGGAATAAGTTACCAATTTTCAAATAAAATGTATTTTAATAAACATTGATTTCTATCTAGAAAGCTGATGTGAAAAACTAGTGTCTATTGCTTTATTTTAAAAATAACTTTGAAGGATAAAAGAGAAAGAGGATTGCTGACCTTGTAGTGTGTCTTTCATTTACCAAGATTTCTTGATAGGGGGATTGTAGTTTCTTGGCTTTACATTTCCAACTATAAAAGCTCACACTGAAAATATGAAGGTACTTCCTTTGATCTGTAACATGCGGGGTGCAGTCTTGTTGGTGCTGCTATGCAACTGTGCAATTGCAGCCAGCTTTTATTTGTATGATTTACAATATTCATATATATAGTACAAACAAAATTCAGAGTAGGGCAGTGATGCTGTGTGACTGGGGAAACATCATCGGACTTTGCTGAGCAGACAGGATCAAAGCAAAGTGTTTGGCTCTGTCATGTAAGTACTGTACTTACTTGAAGTCACAAAGGACTTTGCCATGATGCTTTTAGAGTTGAGGAATTCTGAGTCAAGATGACCTCGGGGTGAGGGTTCTCGTGCTGGGTCCTCAGTTTCTTTCCCTTAACCCCATTCCTGACATTTCCATCCCAAATTTCTTCCCTGTCTGTTGTTTACTCACACACTCCACCTCCAATAACTTTGAAGCAAAGCAGATGTCTTTCTCTCTCCATTTCTCCAGAGGGCCTCTATTGGATTTGGAAAGATGAGACATGTATGGTACTAAGTTTAAGAATATCTCTCAGTTGTGCAATCTGGATCAACTCTACTGTTTTCGGCTGCTTGTGATTGAGGAATTAAGGATCCTGTACAGGAAAAAGGATCCCTATTTCGGAGAATCTAATCCCACACCATTGCCTGGTGTGTCAGTTGTCAGCTGGACAAGAGACTTGACCTATGCAAGTATTTTGGTTAATCAAAGCTTCAGTGCACTTTGGAAGTTCACTTTCACAATACTAATGCTGAATAAACTGTCTGTCTCTAATTGCCAGCATACATTTTAATTCAAACAGAAAGCTATTACAAATTAACAATAACCAATTCTTTTTAAAATATATATTTTATTGAACACTTAAAAAACACATAATTTGAAATGGGAAAATAGATACTATAAGAAAAAAAGGATAAAAGTTGAATCAGATGAATTGTAAACATTGATTTATAAATACTATAACATTTATAGTATTTTTTCATTTTTCAATGTTTCATTAAATATATGTATATATTTCATCTTTTTAAACACATGAAAATTGCCATTAAACTTTAAGTAGCATACAAATAGCATGGACAACAGACAGGTTCTATTCCACCATTTCTTGGATATTAGTGTAACTCTTGTCTCACAATGAGTTGTCCTATGGCGAAAGGGTTGTGGTAAGTTGCCCTGCAGCGTGTTGGCCGTGTCAAGTTGGCTATGGCAAGTTAGCCATAATGAGTTGGCCATAGCAATTTGGCTGTGGTGACTTGTCATAGACGCAGTATCCTTGCAGCAGTTAACATGTATAGAGTGAGATCTGTCTACTTTGTGAGTATATATAGTTTGGTAAATTTTAGTAATACATCTTGAAAAGAATTTAACTTTTAGAATTAGTTTCATTCAGACATGGAACATTTTCCAGAATTGTTAACCATTGCAACATTGCATTAGATATGAAAGAACGTTACATTTTTCACACCTTTTAGAACATGATAGCATCTGTTTTAGTTATCACAATGGGCTCACATACCAACAATAAAACCAAGTACAATATTTAGTGTAAATTAAATATTTTTCTTTTAACATTCCCATTAGGCATATCTATTACCATTTCTAAACTCTGCATCCATTTAGTCATGCAATCTTTAACTTGTTTGATTTTTAAAACATATTTTACCAACAGTTTATGAATGCCTAGCAAATGCTCTAAATTGCAATTACATGCTTTTCTTTTAAAACAATTTTTGAAGTTTTTAACAGATATTAAAAACTAATGCAACTAAAATAAAAAAAACTAAAAGTTCAGAAGCTGCTGAAGAAAAAAAGAAAAAAGTAGAAATGAAAAAGAAAAACACATAGATGATCTTTCAATCTTCATCATATCAAACATAAACTAATGTTGTAACATTTCACTTTCTTTTAAGTTTGAAAATAAAAAAGAACTCCTTTCCTCATAGCTCAACTTTTATTTATTTATTTATTTATTTATTTATTTATTTATTTATTTATTTAGATTTATACCCCACCTCATTTCCCCAATCAAGGGGAACTCGAAGCGGCTATATGCAATCCAGAAATTGTCATTCAACAAAAAGTTCATTAGGAATTACCAGAAATATCAAACAAATTTATATTTCTTCCAAATGTCTCTGATCTTCCAATCTATTCAAAACTTTCTTAAATCACTATTATTTTTTGCTTTTTGCCAATTGTATATTATTTTAAATTCTTAAGTCTCTATTTAAAATTTCATAAATCCAAAGAAGGTAAAACTTACCAGATATCAAATTAAGCTTGCTATTCTGAAGGTCTCTAATATCCGAGGGGTTAAATTGAACTTTTCCAAATGTGATTAGAAGGTGAGTTTGACTGGCTTAATATCTTTATTAAATGCTCTGCCACAGCAAAGATGTTGTCTTCTCTGTTTCTGGACTTCATGGCCACGAGAAATGGTTGCTTTATGGAGCTGTCATTTAGGGCACTTGTGGGTGTGATGTCTTGATCTTTCCTTCTCTTGAGAACTTCATAGGATCGGTCTCTTGCTGGTGAAGCAATGAAATTGGGGAGACCCCTCTCTCTCTTTTTCTCTTTCTGACTTTTATGCAACCCAATCCAATGATAGAATGTTAAAACTGCCTTTTATTTTTCTTTTACCAGACCATCAATGAAAGGTAACTTAGTAACTTTTCTCCTGCACAGATGGAATACTGAAAACAAAGTACATAATAAAGTCCAATAACTACCACAGCTAACATGAAACTATTAACTATCTAGTAGTCTGATCCAAAGATGTAGCCACTGTTGATTATAACATAGTGCTTTCTCTTGTTAAAATGTTCTGTGTTTTAATAAAAAAAATTCAAATGAATTTTATGTAGTCCATGACTTTCAGGTGGTGGTGATTTAGTGGTTGACATTTCTTAGGGGCCAATATCCATTTGATACTATATTATTAAGCTTTTTCTTCCATGCTTTGATACAACCCACAGATAAAATAATGCCTGAATGAATTTATTCCATCTACACGAACTCCTTAGACAAATCAGCTTGGTTTGGTTATTCTCTGCTGCTAATTTAAACAATGTCAATGCATATACAGTTCTGTAATTTAAAAGAAGCAGTTTTAATGGTAATCAAGGATTGTTTCTTGAATCTTAGCACAAAGTCTGCATCTAGGTCAAATTCACAGTCATTGACAATATTTGCAAAAGGGAGACTTGTTCCTAAGCTCCAAATATGACAACTTGACTTTTTAAAAAGTCAGATCACATTTCCAAAGTGCTACAAAGAGCACCTGTCTAAACTATGTGGAACTGGCAAGTATAGGATATGATTTGGGCATTGGCCCATTTAATATTACGGGAGGAGATTGCTTTTCTCCGGGGAAAATCAGGAGCTAAAGCAAAACCAGTGTAACTTTAGTCCAAAGTTGGAGGGAAAAGCTATGACAATTATTACAACCATCAATTAAAATAATTCCCTTTGATGTCTTTTCTTTAACCCTCCATTTATATATCCAGTCATAGAAACATAACCCTCTTTCTACTTGCACAGAAAAGTTACGATAATAAATTTTGTTGGCTTGAGAGCATTTGGCAGCAACCTTACTGTGCAATTAACCACAATAACTCATCATAGTCAGAAAGCATAAAGGAATGGATACGATCGCCCTTTTGTAAAGTCTGAATTTAAGAATAAATAGGAATTAAACAAAAGATTTTTTTATATAGACAGATCAGACCACTACATGAGTTGGTTGTCACCATCCCAACATCTGGAGACTATCTTGGAAGCCTTTTATACAAGTCTTATCTCTGCAATTTGCAATACTGTATTCACTCACAGAGGGACACAGTGGCTCAGTAGCTAAGATGCTGAGCTTGTCTATTAGAAGGTCGGCAGTTCAGCGGTTCGAATCCCTAGCACTGCATAATGGAATGAGATCCCGTTACTTGTCCCAGCTTCTGCCAACACAGCAGTTTGAAATCATGTAAAAAATAGAAGTAGAAAAATAGGGACCGTGTAAGCTCCGTGCGCCTTCAGCACTTAGTCATGCCGGCCACATGACCACAGAGATGTCTTCGGATAGCACTGGCTCTTTGGATTAGAAGCAGAGATGAACACCACCTCTAGAACTGGAAACAACTAGTACACATGTGGAACTTTTACCTTTATCTTATTCACTCATAGACAGTTGTTGGATACTTAAAATGATGTCCAACTCTGATGGCTTCATGGAGGAAAGAGAATGTTGCAGTCCAAAAACCACAATTATGACTAGAATTGGTATGACAGGAGGCAGGAAGATGGCAAATACAAATGGAGGACCAGTAATTAAGTGCATGTCTTCACTTCTAGCCCTTGGGCTAAGAAGAATATTGCTAAATACCTAATTCTGCCTCAGACTCCTGTTGTTGAATTCCAAGTTCATATGCAATATTCAGCCACAATTTCTGATAGATGAAAGCTGCTTTAGCGATACAGTATCTGTAAATGTAGTCCCTGACTTACGATCATAATGGAGCTTACCCTTTATGAACACATCATGGTGGTTGCACAAAGCTCTAAGCCGCACGACTGATACGATTCTACATTTTTTGGCAGTTGTTAAGCAAACAACATGGTCATTAAATGAATCAATTGTTTACTAATTGTTCACAAAAGAGGTTGGTTGGCCTGATTGCCACTTTCTTGAGGGCACCTCAAGATTTATCCATCACCGTCATTTAGTTATTAGCTATATGAAGCATCTGAGAGACTCATCCATCAATACCAATATGGTATTTGTTTATTTATTTATTTATTTATTTAGATTTATACCCCGCCTCATTTCCCCGGTCAAGGGGCACTCGAGGCGGCTAGCAATAATAAAACACAATGATATACAATAAAAAAAACCATTCTAAATACAATCAACAATCATCCAAGGGGGAGGGTACATTAATTCCAGGCCTTCTGCCAGAGCCAGGGCTTAGTGGCTTTACGGAAGGCCAATAAGGTGTGGGTGGTCCTCATCTCTACTGGAAGTTGGTTCCAGAGGGTCGGCACCACCACAGAGAAGGCCTTAGCACGGGGACCCACCAGCCGACATTGTTTGGCTGATGGGACCCGCCACAGGCCAACTCTGTGGGACCTCACTGGGCGCTGGGAGGCATACTTTAGCAAAAGGTGGTCTCGAAGGTACCCATCTATGATGGGAAGATTCAATCTCTGTGAAAGAAAACACATCACAGCAATCCCCAATATGGATATTTTTAATTGTTTATCCTTTAGGAGGGAAAACCAACCAGTCTATATCTGTATGACTGCTTAATTCTACTTATATTTGGAACAAGCCCTATGTTGCATTCAGGTAACCACTTTAACCAGGATTTATTTATTATTTATTATTTCAATTTCTATCCTGCCTCTCTTCACCCATTCGGATTCCCTTTTGTGGATGAGGATTTGCAGCATTGGCTGTTGATTTCCTTCTATAGTAGTCCTTTTATAGAAATACTGACCGCAATTTTTAATTCCTTAAACCAAATTCAATGGTTCCCTTTCTATTTATGGATAATTTTTCTTTTGAGTTGTGAGTCAACAAGATGTGGAAGGCATCAAGTATTCACATTTTCTATTTCACATGATTAACTGCATCAAAGCTATATTATGAGGCATCATAATCCAGTTTCACTGATAACTGTTCTTCATAACATATAATCAATATGTCACTATTTTCTTTTGTTTTATGAAAGTGCATTCCCAACTTTTGTTCACTGCCATGCTCTCCCTATTTATAGCAAAGCATTCAGTGGTAGATCACAATGGTTAAAATTGGCTGTAATCTAAATAATAAACAGACCCAAAAAAGGATCAAAGTAGGTCAAGGTAATCAAGTAATATTGTTGTAAACCAGTATACGACACAAATTATGAATGAGATGAAATGTCAACCACATGGTAAAGGAAATAGCTTTAATTCACATGTTGATTTTGGGTGTTGGTTGCTGGACTGAGATGCAGGCAGAACTGAAGTGATGGTAGTTGCATTATCTCTAGGTCTTCATTTTCCTTTCTAAAGGGCTCAAATCCATCAAATCCCTTAAATAAAAAGTAGATGTATTTCTTGTTCTTTTGTTATAATAAAAAGAACAAGAAATACATCTACTTTTTATTTAAACACCAAAACTTTCTATTTCAATTGTATTTTTTTCATTTCAGATCTGAATATCTTCATTTACCTACAGTATATAAATAGAACACAGTTTCATTTTTATATACAATGTTCATACAGTATTAGAACAAATTGAATTCCACCAAAAGCCTGCTCTACAAAAAATCAACTTGCAATTTACTGTGAAATGTATAGATCTGACTTCTCCAGCATGGAACTGTCTATATACAGAGGCAATAAATTCTTCCTTTAAAGGACTCTGTGTTCACACAACATACTTAATGAAGTAGGTAACAATAATATATCCTTTGGTTAGGTTTTTGTTTGGCTTAGTAAGTAACATAAACTCAGAAAATGGGTGGTTCAAATGTAGTCTGAGAGTAACTAGCAGCTTATTCACTTCCAATTACAATGCAGTGGAGAACTTAACTGAATATTGTACTTCTGGCTGGTAGATCCTAAAATTGATAGCACTTCTGTTCTGATTCTCATGCTTAATCATTCTGACTGTGTCAGAATGATTAAAACAGAATGATTAATGAGCAGGTCCAGAGGTATTTCACAAGAAGAGTACTTCATTCCTCTACCCAAAATAGAATCTCTTATACTACCAGGCTTGAAATTCTAGGCTTGGACAATCTGGAACTAGACCACCTGTGGTCCAATCTAAGCATAGTACACAAAATTGTCTGCTACAACATCTCACCTGTCAATGACTTCTTCATTTTCAACCACAATAATACAAAGGCAAACAATCAATACAAACTCAAAACCGCTTCAAACTCGATTGCAGAAAATACGACTTCAGCAACAGAGTGGTCAATGCCTGGAATGCTCTACCTGACTCTGTTGTTACAGCCTCAAACCCTCACAGCTTCAACCTCAAACTGTCTACCGTGGACCTCACCCCATTCCTAAGAGGTTTGTAAAGGGGCGTGCATAAGCGCACCAACGTGCTTACCGTCCCTGTCTAACTTTTCCCATTTACCTGTATTTACTTCCTTTGTTCATGTTTATGTTTATACCTGCTATCTTATAGTTATATAGCTATAGTTATACCTGCTATCTTGTACATGTTTGACAAACAAATAAATAAATAATAAATAAATAAATAAAATAAAAACACTGCTATTGTATCTGTTAGAGGTCTTTTTAAAATACCACAAGAATTTAGGCTACCAAATCCTCTAGTTAGAGGTTTAAAATAGATGATCATTGCCATTCACTTTGTGGTAGAAGTAAAGACATAACACACATTGCGTCTAAGCAAAGCTATTTATTTTATATGAGATTAACAAAGATATATTCAATATAATCTATTGTCTTCTTGGTAGCCATGTGGCCTCATGACTATTCTTCAGGATGCTGTGTGGAATAGGCTATGTAAGAAACACCATGTCCACAGGTAAGCTTTGGGACCTCCCCTTCTTGTGGTACATAGGGGGAAGGAACATGTGGGCTCCTCCTTTTCTGGGATATCAGGTAACAGCATGAGGCAGGAATATTCCAATGGTATCACACTGCACTTCAAAGAAATGTAGCATTACCAAAACAAAGCATCCCTTCAAAGTTCTGCATGGACATACTATGCATATTCATTCTGTTAGTCACATTTCTTCACCCATGCTATTCTGTATTATTACAGGACAGATGAGTAATGCTCACCAGAGGAAAGGGAGTGGAGGAGGCAATGTAATATGAGAGTGTGAGGAGTGAGGAAATGGCAACCATTATATTCCATCGCTTCCTCTCTGTGTGATAATTGACTGCAAGTGTTTTATTGCAGGTTTTTATTTATTAACTCTATGGCTAGGACTGCTTGAGATATGTAATGCTAGAATATTTTTTTTTTAAATAAAGTTTATTAATTAAAAACAACCATAAAAACATACATAGACAAAACAAGAACAAAATATAAATAAAGATTT
>JANHGC010010481.1:227820-240735 GCA_027560395.1 Boaedon fuliginosus | reverse complement strand
ACCTTGTCCACATCATCAGGGCCAACCGGAGTAAACTCTTCCCAGATAACCGGACTAAGACCTGCCTCCATCACCTCTGTAGACTCTGCCCAGCCGGAGTCCAGGCCCGACCGAATCTGAGCGACTTTATCTGCAAGGAACTGAGCAAATCCCTCGGCTCTACCCTGTAAGGGTTCCACCGCCCCTCAGATCTTAAGAGGGAGCGTGTCACCCTAAACAGGGCGTCCGGGCGACAGTCTGCAGATGCAATAAGGGATCTCCTGCTTGAGCTAAAAGACCTGCAAGGACGCTTCCAACTCTGTTATTCTGTTAAGAAAATTGCTTTTCTCCATGGTATCCATATACTCGTATATTATTTAGAAAGATGCACAAATTGCCCATCTGGTCAAATTTACTAGAATCTCAGTTTTACTATACTTTATACAGCTGTGGTA
Source organism: Boaedon fuliginosus (assembly GCA_027560395.1). Lineage (NCBI taxonomy): Eukaryota > Metazoa > Chordata > Lepidosauria > Squamata > Lamprophiidae > Boaedon > Boaedon fuliginosus. The sequence continues at coordinate 240,301 of JANHGC010010481.1, read as the reverse complement.
TTTGAATCAACTCAAATTTCAGGTCCCAAAAGATTATAAAGGATTGTTAAGGGCGGTTAACTTTTTAACTTGAGGACTGAACCCCAAAACTGATTAAATTAGAATCATAAAAGTGGAAGAGATCTTGGAGATTTTGTAGTTCATCTCCAGGAATTCTTGTACCATCATAGCTAAATTACTGTCCAATCTTTGCTTGAAACCTCCAGGGATGGAATGCCCATGACTTCAAGAAGCAGGCTTAATCACTCCCAAGGTCAGGATTTCCTTTTTTTACTTTCAGGTTTGGATCTCCCTTGGTAAAGTTTCCCACCAGTAGTTCTTGTCCTATACTTAGTCTATACTTAGTCTAATCTGTTGCCATGTGCCCATCTAATACATCTACTTATAAAATAACAGAGAAGAATGAGAGCAAATCCCTGTTCAGGACAGGAATTTAAATTAAAGCACCTCTAATGTGGTCTGCCCAATCATGTTTTTAAAAACATCCAACAGAGCAAAACATCACATCCGTTAAAGGATTCCCTGCCAAATTGCGATTCCTATTGAGAAGGGGTTTTCCCCCTAACTATTAAGCAAAACATGCCTTTCGGTAACTCCAGAACATTATTTGATGCCCTGCATTTGGAAACAATAGACAACAGTTACCCTGCATACCTATCTCTTTGGACAAACTAAATCAACAGGCCCGGATTTCAGGGGATAATTTGTTCCTGCCAACACAACTAAATAAATGGTAGAGTAATTCTGCCTCTTTGGCAGGCATTGTGGACTTCTGTTTGAAAATCTTTTGCACTCTGGCATGTCCCTAGCATTATGAAAGCCTTGGTTTTTGCTTTGGCACTGAGGAAATGGTTTTGCAGCCAAAATCGTTTGTTAATTTAAAATTTTTCTTCACAGTCTATTAGTGAGAAGTCTTAATGACTTTGGAAGGGGAGGAGGCCTGACTGCCGTTCAGATATATGTGTGGTGTGCAAAGCAGCATTTAAGTCAAAGCAAGAGATGATTCTGGCAGTGGTCACTGTTCCCAGGAGGCAATTAGAGAGTTTAATATCAATGTTTCCAGTGATGGATATACTTCAAAATATTCATCTTGACATTAAACTTCATATAGAATGTCTTCTGATATGAATCGGAGGAATGACCATGATTTAGAAATATAGAAAAATAAATGCAAAACACAAAATTATATTTTTACATACAATGTGGTGTGGCAATAAGTTAGTTTAAGAGACCCCCTTCTTATCTATTATGTCTTTTGTTGTTATTGTTCCTGCAAGTCAGTGTTGACACTTGGTGACCGCTTAGAATAACTCCTGCAGTTTTCTTGGCAAAATGTTCAGAAGTAGTTTACCATTGCCTCCTTACTAGGGATGGGAAAGAATGACTGGCTGAAGGTCACCACCTGGTTTTGTACCTAAGGCAGGATTCGAACTCACCGTTTCCTGGTTTTTAGCCTGACACCTAATCACTTTTAATGGCTAGCCATCCAGAGTTCTGAATTTGAGATGGGTAGCCATATCAATTGGGGTAGCGTGATAGCTCAGCAGTTAAAACACTGACCTTGTTGGCTGGAAAGCTGGCAGCTCAGGTTCAAAATCTGAGTGCCATGCGATGGGGTGAACTCTCGTCTTCACCCCAGGTTCTGCCAACCTAGCAGTTCAAAAGCATGCAGATCTGAGTAGATAAATAGGTATCATTTTGGTGGGAAGGTACAGCACTCTGTGATGTCATGATGGCCACATGACTACAGAAATGTCTTTGGAAAGTGTTGGCTCAATGGCCTTGAAATGAAGATGAGCAGCACCCCGTATAGTTGGCAAGGACTACTGGAGTAAAATCCACAGGGACTCCTTTACCTTTAGCATACTTGTTTGCTCGTTTATGCATGTATTTATTTATTTAAAATAAAGCTACTAAGAAATGTCATGCAAATGTGTAACATGGAACTCACAATTTCTGACTTCCCTAAACCCATACACTGCTAGTGGAATTTAGAAGAATGGCTTCTTGGTGATTGTTGTATGATCTGAAACATTTTTTCCCCTAGAGTGTCTAGCTCCATTTTTGAATACATCCTGCCAGAAGGTGAGATCAATTTTATACAAATATTACTGGTTCCCTATTACAGCTCTATAGCATGCCACTAGTAATCACACTGAAATACTGACAGCAGTCACATATAACTTTCACCCACAAAAGATTCCAGTAAAACCTGCCATATTGTCTTGTCTACATGGAAAATAGGAGGTTATTTGTGTGCTGGAAGACTATAAAAGATGGCTGCTCCTCATCTTACCATGCTGTGAATGATTGTATGCTGCTGATGTGGGACTAATTCCCCCAAGGTTGCTGAAACATAGCCACAAAGATGGAAAGGTTCGTTTAGGTTATCAAGTCAAAGTTTCTGTTCAGTACAAGAATCTAAACTGAACCATTTAAAAAATGGATATCAGGCCTCCATTGAACACACTGAGCTAAAGGTGCTTACTTTCCCCTAGGAACCGCACAAAGTTCATTAAGGATGATGTTACATAAAGTGTACTGCCAGTCTACCCTCATGAACAGGACAATAGGTCATAGCTAGATGGTTAGTTTTATTTTTTCCACGATTACATCATTGCTCTTTTTCTATCTCTCTTTCCCCCCCTCAGGAATGGGAAGCCTTATCTACATTTAGATATTAAAAGCTACAGTGAGCCAATGGACTGCCTTTTTGAGGTTGGCTAATGTCCAACCACTTTTTAGCCACTTTAAAAATATTAGTCTTCTTGCAAAATGGTAAAGAGGAATGTTCTGGTCATTTTACAGAAATGATTTGGGATTTTGAACTGATCCAGGACAGGAAGAAACTTCATATTGCCTTTATACCCTTTCCATAACATTTGCATATATTAGTCTAATCTCCTCATTCTTCCATTCCATTCCATTCCATTCCATTCCAGTGTTTAGGAGTAAGCACTATTAGTAGGGTAGTATGAAGCAACCATTTTGGAAGGGCCCCTGGGACAAATAATGAATTAGATTCAAGTGTGTATCTACTGCCCACTTGGGGCATAAAACTGGCAAATTAGCTTGCGATTCCCACTGACCAACCTTTTATGTGTTACTCTATAAATGGCAATATCAAATTTCATATATTTCCCTTCCTGCCACCTCATTCACATTGACTATTTCTGCTCCAGGTTTTGGCTGGCTTGTGATTCAAAAAAAGACCAAAACAGTAGAGGTGGGGGAAAGGTATAATTTATGCACCAAAAGAGAGAGAACAAAACCAAATGAAGGTCCAGAGGCAGACTTGCAGTTCACCTCAGAACCTACCTTTTAGACAAAATTGTCTAATTCTAAGGCTGTAATCAGATGCACAGAGATGCCCTCATTTCCTGAAGATTTGACTGAGGAACTGGATACAATTGCCTTTTTGAAGTTTTCCACCAAACTTGTGGGCAAATTTTATTTACCCTTTTCTAGAGGATGAAAATTCAATTTCTGAAAAGAGGGTTTTCTCTTAGCAAGGACAATAGCACTGCTATATAAGAAAGTCCAGTCCCTTATTATGTTTTATATACTGTATGCTTTTGAAATGTAATTGAACAGCAAGTCTATGGAGATTCTCAGTATCCAGGTCAGGGTGATCCCAAAGGTGCTTTTTCAAAAGGCCATTGGAGTTTGTTTTTCCTTGAAGACATTTCGCTTCTTATCCCAGAAGCTTCTTCTGAAGCAAAATGTCTTCAAGGAAAAACAAAGCCCAGTGGCCTTTTGAAAAAGCACCCTTGAGACAATTGAACAACATAAAACTGTTGCCTAATTCATGGACATCCCATGCTATCAGGTGGATAATCAGAAACTGCCCATTCTGAATGTCCAACAACAGCAGCACAAAATAAAACAAGGAGATGGAATAACTCGGTAGTGGAAGGAGTCATCTATCAAGAAACTATCTATTATTTTGTAAATGAAATGGGATGCTAGGTGTTCCTTTCCCTCCTTTCACAAAGTTGGGGCTATGGCCCTATTTGTAGCCTTGTGCCTTTTGGTGCCTGCCCATCCCACATGCTCTAATAGATTGGGCACACTGTGGATCCCTTTCTTGAAGCATTGCCATGTGTTGGAACTTGGGAAGTATGCCTTTTTCACTGTCATAGCTGCCCTCTGGAACAATATACCTATCCTGGATTTCATAAAGGTTGAAAAACCTGGTTCTTTCCTCTTCTGTTGACTAGAGTTCCTGCCTATAATGTAAAATTGGTTTTTCACTTTGTTGTCTTTACTGTATTGTTTGCTTGTTTCTTGTATGTCCCCAGAATTACAATTGTTCAAGTTGGATATGAATTTCAGAAAGAAATAAAGAACTATTTTAGTGCAAAAATCCATCATTGTATGGAAGAAAATCAAAATTGCATTTAAAAAGCATATAGCATTTCCAAGAAATGCCTAAGCATCTTGTAGGGAAGGTGCAAAAACAAGAACTGAGTTTAAGTTTATCCTGGATTTTACAAATATATACCTCTATTTTTAGACCTTAAGAATGACTACTTTAGTTCAAACAAAAGTCTTGTCTTTGAAAAAATTGTGACACACACCATTCATAGATATATGAATAGTTTTAATGATTTCAATATTATACCTTCAGAAATAACATAATGTATTGTTTCAGGTCTGTTTTGTACTTGTTATAAATAAACATGTTTTATAAAATCGCTAGGATTCTAAATTGTCACATTTTCTGGTGTATTCTAAGTACCTTTTAGAGAGGTATAAATCTTTGAAGGTCAGAAAAAGCTAATGCATTCAGGCATCTCTGCTTATTCAAAAGAAATCTAGAAAGACAAGGAGGCTCTTGAATTTAGAGTTTATTCACCTACTGGCAGAAAAAGGGAGATATGATAGGAATTAGAAAAATAGGTTCTTGAATTCCACTTCATGGAAAAGGTGACATGCAACTTAAAATATTCAAAATATTCTAGTGAAAACTTGTCAAATTATTGGATTTGGGCAAATGACATGGGGAAGTCTCAGCCAATCCTCTTAGTTCAATGTGCTTATTGAAAGTGTCAAAAGCATTCCAATAAAATGGGAGTGTTGGAATGTGGGGATTCCGCTTTTAATAAAACAGTTGTCAGGATATATAGGTGCCCAGGAATAAAATGTTGTTGTTTTTGTTGTTGCTCCTCCTTCTCCACTTCTTCTCCTTCTCCTTCTCCTCCTCTTCCTCTTCTTCTTCTTCTTCTTCCTCTTCCTCTGTCAAAGGAGATACAAAGTTTTGGTTCTTGCTCTTCCCAGCAGCCTCAACCATTGTTTGATGCTGTTGTAGTGTATCTTTGATGTTGTCTCTCCATCTCCTTCTGGGTCAACCTTGTGTTCTTTGACCTTTTCTTTTTGTGTATGTCTTGTATGGAATGGAATCCCAAGATATCATCTCCAAGTGAGCAAACCACTTTATTTGTTGTTTTTGTATTTAGTTTAAAATGCTTTTTTAACAAGAAGATAAGTGTTAACGATTTTTCTGCTATTCTTCCTGTTTCCCCAGGAATATCACAAGTCATTCTGAGATGGCTATTGATCTGTTCATCTTTCTGGGCAGTTGAGCACACTATGAAACCATTAAAAAAAAAAAAAAGCTAACAAGGCCCGTGAGTCCAATTGGGGTGCAGAGACCTTTTTAATATTAAATTATATGTTGGGAGCTGGCACGTTGCTTCGCAGTATTACACCCACAAGCACATATTCATTCCAACTTGTTTAACTTAATCTATGTTACAAAAGGAATGGCTGCCAACACATCTGGTGCCCATGGGCACCATGTTGACAACCCTAGATGTGGTGGCATTTCTAGAATATGTGAACCTTTGCACTGGACCAGTTTAGAAGAGGTGTGAGTAATATGAGGAAGAGAGAAAAGATATGCAAGGCTGGTCTATAAATGGCAAACGCTGTATAACATAATAGTGTTTCCTTTTAAACTCCCAACCTGCTTGCTTCCACTAAAGAATATACAGTAAATATATGTACTATTGTCTGGAAATAGTGATCATTTTTCCTAATATTTTATATGTTGTTTTATATTTGACTCAATATGAAAGCAGCAAGTTTGAAGGAGCTCTTTTTTTATGTGAGCAATGACTTAGTCTAAAGGCAACACTTATTTATTTTATGTTATTGTTTTATTTTATTATTTGTATAGTCACCTATTTCAGACAAGTGACTGGGTATGGAATGTAGTGCTAAACTCCTTAAGGCTACTTTCAACATTCCTTTAAAGGTTCAGATTTTCCTCCCTTTATAATTCCATTCCAATGTCCCATTCCAATTCACACATTGAAAAGGATTATTTGGACAATGGTTTATAGGGGAGAGGAGTTATACAGAAAAATATACTAATTGACCATTTTCTATACCATTTCAAAAGTTATGCAGGTTCGTTGAAAGAAAAACCAAACCAGACTGGATAGCATTTAGCTGTAGTTAAAAATTACAAATGCAGATAATGAACACCTGCACATATCAATCCATACATGTCTATCAACAAAGTATCTCTATACTTGTCCACCTGCTATAAACTATGTTACAGTCCCTAAGAGAAAGAAATCAAAGAGCATTTTAAAATCCAAAATGCTGATTTAGACATACCATGGTTATCTCATTTGTCTAATCTGCATATAAACCCACACAAATATCTTTCCATAATAACATCTTTGTTGGCATTGTTGTGTAGCAAATGCAGTTATTCTTTCCATGTTGCATGCTATTCAAATACAGGGCATCTGTTGTGCAGAATTGATACTTTCCATGTATTTTTGTTATTTAAAAAATGACACTCTTTTTGTTTATAAATTCTATGATCGTGACTACACTTTTCTTTTTTTTATAAAAAGTTTTTTATTTTTCCAAAACAAATATACAAAAAAAAAACCACAACATATAGACAACGAATAAGCAGAAATAAAAACTTACAATAATTTTCAGTGTTTGGTGATACATCTTATATTAAGTCTTAATCCAAATAACTATCTATTATAACTGTTTATTATTTCTAAATGTTTCTCATTTAACTATATATGTACATTTTAGTACCCTACCTAAGTATTATTTTTAGTTTGTCTCTCCATCCATTTGTACCAGAGCTCCCATGCTTCGTAATATTCTGTATTGCCTTTATTTCTTAAATGCATTGTTAATTTGTCCGATTCTGCACAATCTAATATTTTATTAATTAACCTATTACTAGTCAGGATTTCTGATTGCTTCCATTGTTGTGCAAATAGGATTCTTCCTGGGGTTATAATATGGGTTAGAATATAGTTAGTGGCTTTTGCCCAATTATTTTGTTTTCTGGAAACATTCCTAAGAGGAATATCTCGGGCTTTAGGTCTATATGTATGTTCAGTATTTCTTCCACCATCTTTTTTATCTGTATCCAATATTTCTTAGTTAACGGACAGGACCACCACATGTGGAAGTAGGTCCCCTGTTGGTGTCCACACTTCCAACAGTTGGGTTTTAGGTTGGGAAACATTTTGGTGCAGTCTAGCTGGTGGGAAATGCCATCGGTAAAACATTTTGTATGTATTTTCTTTGTAAGAAACTGTTTTTGTGACTTTTAGTGATTTTCCTCATACTTTTTGCCAATCTTCCACTTTAATTGTGTGTCCGATATTTTTTGCCCGTGTTATCATATTCCCCTTAACAATGTCTTCTTCTAGCTCTACTTCTAGTAGGTACTTATAGCATTTTTTAATTAATTTGTCCTCATTCTCTAATAAAATCTTGTCTAATGTTTGTAATTCTTTATATATTCCAGTTAATTCTTTATCCTTCTTGTGTCTTGATTGGATCTGGGCATATGACCACCAGTCTAGAGTTACTCCTTTTTCTCCTAATTCTTGTCTAGTTAACAAGTTTCCTTGTATATTTATTATATCCTTGTAGCGAATTATTTTTTCTGGGTTCAAGAGGTAGGGTGGATTAATGCTTCTGTTGGTGAAAGCCAATTAGGTAATTTCATATAGTGTTTGAGTTTGACTTTTGCCCATATTGCCAACAGGGCTTACCTCATTGTATGATTTTGAAAGTAGCTGTGCTATTTATTTTTGCCGTACCCCCAAAAGTGATGCCACCCGCATTGTAAATCATGGCCTTCTATTGCTAAAATTCGTCTATTTTTTAGTTATCCACTCTTTTAACCATATTAGGGCCGTCGCCTGATAATAAAGATAACAATTTGGAAGCCCCGTCCCCACTCTTTCCCTTAGATCTTTATTGATTTTTTTCTTGATTCTTTGTTTTTTCCCCAACCAGATAAATTTCATCACTATTTTGTCCAATTCTTTGAAATATTTGGTGTCTAAATATATTGGAATAAATATAGTAATTTGGGAAGTATCGTCATTTTTGTCACTGCAGTTCTCTCTAGTAATGATGGTTGTAAATTTTTCCAATTATTCAAATCTTTTTTAATTTGTTGCAATAATTTATTGTAATTGTCTTCTTTAATTGTAATGCTGTGTGCCGTTAACCAGATCCCTAAGTATTTGATTTTTTTTGTGTGTATTGTAGTCCTGTTTTCTTGGATAGTTCTAGAGCCGGTTTCTCCATCATGTTTTTTGTTAGGAAATTCGTTTTTTCTTTATTGATTTTCATCCCTGTGAGTTTTCCAAATTCTTCTATTTCATCTAGTAATGGTGTGCTTGTACTAATTGGATCCTCCACTATGAACAGGGGGTCGTCTGCAAACGCCTGCAATTTATAGTGTTCGCCCCTAGTCTTTAGTCCTTTTATTCCATTATGGTTTCTGATCCCTATCAATAGTAGTTCCAACGTTAATATAAAGAGAAGTGGTGGACTTTCGGCAACTCTGGGAGCAAAACACACGAGCTCCATGGTTTTGCTCCAGGCCTGCTGGTCTGAGGACCCTTAAAAGGGTCTAAACCTCCCTGCGGGGGGGGGACGAGAAAAGGAGTGTGGGAGAAGGGTCGAGGGGATACGCAAATCCCCTCCCCACTTGCCATGCATTCCTTGCCAAAGAGCGGATAGGACGGCGCCTTAATGGCAGTCATCAAGTCACGAACCACTCCAGAGAAGCAAGGGCTGGAGAGAGAGTGAAGGATTCCAACAGGGTGCGGAGTGGGGTAATACAAGAAAATAGCAGAATTTGAAACCCCAGGACTACGTTTTAAGACCAAAAACAGTGTGTTGTGAGTGAAGGAGAAGCAGCGAATAAAAGGGATGCAACCAAACAAAGAGACAGTGCTGTTCCCATTTCCATTGCATGCCTGCTTTAAAGACCAAGTTTTCTGGGACACATAGGGAGACATGAGTGAGAGAGTTTCAATTTGGATTTGATAAACTTTTTCAATTTATTAACATGGAAATTAAAGAAAATTTTCTTGTGATATGAAACCAGTGTAGCTCTATCTTGGATAATGTGAATGAACTGAAAAAGGTTGGACCTGAAATTAAGGCGGAAATGGGTAAAATGATACAGAAAATGGAGAAAGCTGAATTAGACAATGGACAATTAAAACAACTTAAAATATACGAACCCAAGGAGATGGCTATGACTGAGGAGACGAGAGGGGAGAAGGGTGAGGAGGAGAAGAAGATGGCGATGGGAGGACTAACGCAGGAGAATGATATAGGGGCATACTTCTTCAGAAACAAAAAAGGAACTGAGCTTTTAACTTCCAAACAAATAAAAAGAAAGAAGGATCACCAGGTCGGACTACAAGAAGGGGAAGTAAGCAATAAACAAGGGAGGAAAATAATGAAGAAGATGGACAAAGAATACAAGAAAGATAGAACCCGGAAGGAAGATGAAACACTGGGGGGTGGGGGGAATAGACTTCTTGAAATGGGAAAAAAAAGGGATAAGGGCTGAAAAGGGGAAATTAATTCTGAATAGATAAAATGTCTTGAACAATTTTTTTCTTTTTTTAAAAAAAATATAAGTGCTAATTAACATTTAGATTATAAAGATATTTAGTTAGGGGAATTTTTTTTGTTGAATAAATTTTTTATTATTTTACAAATTTATATCTTTAAATACAATAAACCTTCTTAAACAAAAAAACATATCATACTTAATCTAAACTATTACATATAAAAAATTTAAACCAATTCATTTAACTATTCTAACATAAAAAAAACTATAAAAAAGGAAATATAAGATGGGAGGGTGGGGTCAAGGGAATAAGGAATCATTGTCCCAGCCATTCCCCGCCAAAGGGGAAAGTAAAGTCTGAAACTCCAGGGAATTTCAAAAACTGCCAACAGCTCCATGTGTTGTTGAAGATCTCCAAATGGTCCTCATCGTCTGCAATCAATCTTTCCAAGCATTCTATAGATGTGAGCTCTGGTAGCCATTCGTATATAGAGGGGTGTGTGGGGGATAACCAATGTCTAGGGATCACTGTACGAGCTGTGATCAAGAAAAATCGCTGTATGTCCTCTTTAATAGATTTCATGGATCCTGGTAAAATAGATAATAAAGCAATAGCAGGTGTGTTTGAAAGAGAGAGAGACCGCATTTTGTTATAAATACAATAGGGTACTGAAAATGCATATAACCCCTGACTGGACACAATATATGTTGTTTTATGTTTTTAAATTTTGAAAAATAACAAAAAATAATTAAAAAAAAAATAAAGAGACGTGGTGATAAGGGGCACCCTTGTCTTGTGCCTTTCTGTATTGTAAATTTGAAGGCTTGTTCTCCATTAATTATTATTTTTGCAGTTTGTTTATCGTAAATTGTTCTTATTACTCCTATTAATATGTTGCCGAATTCCATATTTTCCATTATTTTAATTAAAAATTTCCAATTCACATTGTCGAATGCTTTTTGTGCATCGAGAGAGATTAATGCCACATGCTTGTCAGAGTGCTTCTCATAATATTCTAATGTGTTTATTATTGTTCTCATATTATTCCAGATTTGCCTTCCTGGTAAAAATCCATTTTGATCTGAGTGAATCATTTCTGATAGGTATATTTTGTTTAATAAGTTTTTATTAAATGTTTCATTTTAATTTACAACTCAACCAAAATATAACTTTCCACTTATTATAACTATATATAATATAAAACATAACTAATTATAAAACATTTCTATATTTATAAATATTAAAATCCAAAATTCAAATCCATAAAATTAACTTATATAATATTCAATTTATCACATTCAAAACTCCTGAATAAATAAATTTTCAAAATAAATACTCAAAATATAACAACTTAATTTTAAATTATCACAACACATTTGCAATATCCCTGTCGTTCCCGTCTAATGATGAAAATAGTACATGGAATTTCTGTGTATCTCAGAAGTCACGCCATGGGCCCCAAATAGTGTGAAAAACATCAACCCGATCATCCTCCTCTGCCATTAGCTTCTCAAGGTGTTCGATAGATGTCAGTTCCAGAAGCCATTCCCGTAAAGAAGGAGGGATGGTAGAAAGCCAATGTCTAGGTATCACTGTATGTGTGGCAATTAAAAAAAATCTTAATACATCTCCTTTAATTGATTTCATTGATCCTGGGATCATAGAAAAAGAGGGCAATAGCTGGTTTATTTAAAATAGAAAGAGAACGCATAGTATTATAAATCTTAAAAATAGAATCCCAAAAGGGTTGTATTCTGGGGCATTCCCACCATATATGTAACATAGTCCCACTATGTTTCAAACATCTCCAACATCGTGCATCTCTGTCTAATGTATATTGGGCTATTATATCAGGGCATCTATACCATCTAGTTAAAATCTTAAAATTAGTTTCTTGGGCCTTGCTAGTTGAAGAGGTCTTGTGGGTAAGGATAAAAGCCTTATTCCAGTCCTGTATTGAAAACTTTTCCTCTAATTCGTTTTCCCAGCGTATAGCATAAATAGGTCTTGTGATAAAAGAGGACTGTAATAATATATGATATATAGTAGAAATGGTATGTATAGGTCTATTGTTTTCCAATAATATACATTCAAAAGATGTAAGTGATCGGGATATCCTTGATATATCTGAAAATGAACAATAAAAAGATCTAAACTGAAAATATGGCATCCACCACCCGGGACGAGATCTAATGTCTGGGGGAAGATCCATGTATTGGAAACGATCCACCTCCTAATATATGATAAAGTGAAAAATGATCTACATCTTTCCACATAAGGAAGGTCGAGTCTTTGGATGCTGGCGGAAAAGATGGATTATGAAGAAAGGGAGTAAGTGGTCCCGGGATAGATGAAATAGCCATATTAGAAGTTATATATGTGTCCCATTTTGCTAACAGTGCTGACGTTAACAGCGGTAGATAACTCTGAGCCCTTGTCTCCTTAGGGATCCATGGGAGAGATTTAAGATGTATAATAGTTAAAGATTGTTCTAGGGGGACCCACAGTTTAGTTTCAGCACTATAAAACCAATCAACTATTCTATTTAATAAAGAGGTGCCATGATATAAAGAAATATTTGGTAAACCAGCTCCCCCTTGTTC
>JANHGC010010481.1:204315-217525 GCA_027560395.1 Boaedon fuliginosus | reverse complement strand
GAGACAGAGGAGTTGGGCCGGCTGTGTGGATATGCGGGTATACACACAGCTGGCCCAACTCAACACATTCTTTCTAAATCCAGAAGGCTCCAATAGTTGATTAAATTCTATTACCTTGGAAAGAAAGATGCATGCCAGTAAGGTAGGGAAGCTACTTGGAAGGTCTCAAGCATGTTTACCAAGACTTGCTTTTGGCCATACCGATTTGGGTATTAATGGAACTGTAATCAAACTCCTATGGTAGGAATCAGCCAGAGGATGGCTTCTCTGGAATACTTTACTAATTGGACTGCACAGGATTGCAACTCCAGTTTCTGGAGGTGTGACATCATAACCCATTTCTAACTTCGAAGAGATTCGCAATCTACTCACTAGCTGATAATGGACGGAACGTCCCTGGGCAATTGCGAGTCACCCCCCCACACACCCCCAAATAATCTTTTTGGGTTTTGTTTTGTTTTGTTTTTTTGCGAACTGAGAGTTTTCTTTCCCGCCCAACCCCCCGCCCCATTGGTGACCTCCAAGTGTGGGCCAAGGAAGACTTCTAGTAACGGGACGGGGGACGAAACGGCCGCGTCCTCTTACCTCTCCCTTTCTCAGCCTGCTGTTGGCGCAGCCTTTCCTCAATCCAGGGCGGCAGGAATGCTGAGCCACCAGAGTAAAAAGACGACGACGCTGCTACCCCTCACGCGGGCAAACTTCTGCTCGGCCGGGCGAAGTCGCGGCTGGTCCGCGACGGATGCTCGACCGGCTACTTCGGCCGGACGGACGGATGGAAGAAGCTCGGGCCGCGCCGATCACAGGACGGCGTTCGTTAGGCGCCTGAACTCCGCCAGAGGGAGGAGACCGCAACGTCACCGGAGAAGGGGAGAGAAGAGGGCGAAGGAGCCCCTTATAGTCCCACCTCCCTCCCGAAGGCTCCCCCCGGCGGATTTCGCTTTAGGCTGGCCGAAATCTCAGACGACTGCGAAGTTCTTTTCCCGCCAAAGTGGCAGAGGGCGAGGGCCAGCCCCCGCCCGCAATGCTTCTTCCAGAGAAAAAAAAGACTTGACTTTCACAATAATTTCGCTCTTCTTGTAACAAGGCTGGCCGCCCTTCCCAGGCTCCCGGAGCAGTGGCGGGGCTAAGAAGAAGCGACACATCTGTGGAAAGCAACCCTTTCTCTTGGCCCGACTCTGTCCGGCCTCAGCCGAGTCTCCTCCTCCTCCTCCTCCCCCCCTCGTTTCCCGGGTCTTATTTTCCTTAGCTCTCGGTTCTCTTTGGATCTTGGGCGGTGAAGTTCTCGCATGAAACAACCGGAGCTGCGCTTAACTTTTCTTTCTCTGCTCGCCCTTTTGGGTACCAAAGGAGGGGAGGAGGAGGCGAAAGAGACGAAGTTTCCCAACAGCATTAAAAGGAACCTCCACTAGTTTTTTCCGTGTCTTCAGGGCGCAGCTGCTCATCCTTTCGCTCGCCGGAGCCCTTCCGATGACAAATGATGTTAGTGACCGCCAATAGCTGCTATGGGACGAGGGGATGGCCACTTCATTTCCCCATTTGCACCTCTGAATTCTCCAGACTGTAGCAGAGATTCCATCCACTGAGTCAATTCTATCCCTTAAAAAATAAATCTGGTTATATTGAGGCATTATAAGCTCTGTAGCCCATCAAAATGGTAGTGTTCTTTTTATTATTTATTTAATAAGTGTACAAATGAGGAAATGAGGGTATAAATCTAATAAAAATAAATAAAATAAAAAAAAGTTTTATCTCAGCCTGAAAGGCTCCCAGATAATAATGCAGGTCTCTAGTTTATTGTCTAAATATAATATGACATACATTTACAAAGGGTTGGAAAGAAAATAGGGAAACAAGTCATTCAACATGGGCCAAGTGAAAACACAGTAAAAGACCAACAGAGCAAAACAAGAAAAGTCACACATTCTTAGTATTTGGTGATTCCTTTTAACATTGGCCAGCTATGGGCTTTTCAAGGAAGCTGAAGGTTGGACCCGAGAGCTTTGCCTTGCGGGGTTCCTCAGGGCTCTGTTCTTTCTCCCCTCCTATTTAAGATTAGCAATGCCGCTGAGGTGATGTCCCGGTGTCTGGAGGATGTAAAGATCTGGATGGGGACCAAAAGGTTCAGACTCAACCCTGACAAGACCGAGTGGCTGTGGGTATTGCCCCACCGGGGCCAGTTGATGAACCATCTCTTATCCTGGGGGAGATAAACTGCTTCCCTCCGATCGGGTGCACAATTTGGGGATACTCCTGGATCAGCAGCTTCCTCCTATCTCTCTGATCGGACCCAGTCGGTGTTGGTCGGGGGGCAGAGATCGAGCCCGAGGGCCCTGCCATGCGGGGTTCCTCAGGGGTCCATCCTATCCCCCCTCCTATTTAACATTTACATGAAGCCACTGGGAGAGATCATTCGTCGACATGGGGTCGGGTATCACCAGTACGCTGATGATACCCAGTTATACATCTCGGTCCCCGGTCAAACTAGTGAAGCCGTGGAAGTGATGTCCCAGTGCCTGGAGGCTGTGAGGGTCTGGATGGGAGCTAAAATATTAATGGTTAAGCAATCTCTTAGGGTCCGAAGCCTTGCTTAAAAGGAGACAAAATAGGGGTTTCCTATTGGAATTATTTTTAGTACACTAAGACAATTTCAAAAATTGTTTGAGGGAGAGCCAAATATTTCAAAGTTTATATATATTTAGATAGGATTTAAGGCTAATTTTCTTGTGTTAATAAAGATTATGTAATAAGGCTACCATACCAATGCATTCAGTTCATGTTTCTAAATATAAACATACCTACATCTGTCTCACATTGTATGCAATGCAATGTTATTTTTAATGGTCCAGATGTATCTCCATGTAAAAATAGATCCATTAATATTGAGACTGCTGTCAAGAAGCATTGTTCTTCTAGAGTATCTAGAGAATGAACAATTGATTATGGATTTCTCCAATTGTACAATATATTTGCATGACCTACTTCATACTAGCATGGCTTGAGGGTTAGATATTTCCAAAAAGTTCAGAAAACCTGCTCTGAATATAGGAGTGATTTTGCCATCCAAACAAGATCTCATTGCGTGACACAGAGCATTATCATTGAAGACCATTTAAACAAATGCTATACTTGTTTGTCCTTCTCTCCATCTTTTCAAATTGCATTTAATAGAAACTATCTCTGGATTGGAGAATATTTGATACCACCATTTGACATCCAATAATTTGGGAAGCTCACTCAACCTTTCTACAGTACATCATAGGCAGCAGTCAACACTGGACAGTATCTGTCAACAGGCATGCATAACAACAGCCAACGTTAGCCATGATCCTATATATGCAACAGAGAACCATGAAAAGCTTTTGCTATCCAGTAATCCCATGAAGCACAATTGGACCAGAGGGAAGGGGTAGAAACAGATGGGGAGGAGAACACTGCCAGCCTAGAAAGAACTGAGGCTTAGCCAGTAATGTGCCACAAATTTCTGAAAGAGACCTGTGATTCAGAGTTCAGATGTCAACTTATGGATGGTGAGCTGTTGAACTGACTAAGAATGGGTTATTCAATAGACCATAGTTAAACAAACAATGACCTAGCATCCTGTTGAAATCAGGTCATAAGGATAACTCAAAACAGTAATAAAATATAATTCTCAAAGTATCAAAATGTTCTAACATAGTAGGTGTGCTTTAGAGAGAGAGAGAGAGAGGTGATTAACCACACACAATGAACATAAGCTGGCTTTTCATTTGTTCAAATCCATACAGTGATACAATTCTAAATTGACACAAGCAGCAGCCAATATAGCAGCTTAGGATTGCCTGGTGCACAATATTGCCACAAATAAAAACATGCTTGCTCACTGCATTTATTTTCAGAAATGGGTACTATGGCCTCCCTCTGTGACCAACTCAAATGAGGTCAACCAATGCCCATTTAAGGAGAGAGGTTCTTAAGAAATATAACTGCCAAGCCATGTTTCCAAAAATGCAAAACCACTTTCATCTGCCTTTCTGGGGGGCGGGGGAGCAGCAGCAGCTATTTAAGGCAGACAGGTTCTTATTTTATAGTTGGAACCCTTATATAGCAGTGGATAACTGTCATGAATCACTATGGAGGAACTGTTAAATGGATGTCATGCTGAGGCTGAAAAGCAGGTACTTACCAACATTTTAGAATCAGAAATAGGAATATGGGTACTTCAATATGCAGAATTGCCCCATTTATTTCTTTTCATTCTTCCCTGCCTGTTACCATTTATATTCTTGCTTCTTGAGTCTCAGAAAGATAGTCTTTGTATTAGTCCATCCAAAAAGGATGACCAGATCATGATTTATTTATGTTTATTTCTTATATTTACACTTTACCCAGACCAATTCTGGGAATGGCTTCAAAAGCCGTATTCCAATTTTGAAGGGGTCACAGTGAAAGTAAATAGAGATAAAAAGGAGGAAAGGAATTCCAAATAAACAAGGGTTTCAGCTGCATACACATTTGTTACACAGAGTTTACTACTCAGAAGTAAGCAAGGGCTTTCATTGAAAACTGTTCCTCTCTGATTGCTTAAGAAAATTGAGTCTGATTAGATTTAGTGTAGCTTATTCTCAGGTATGTGTTTATCTGCAGCCACGTTGATTAGAATCAAGTAACAAAATTGCTGGATAAACCCATAGCAGGTTCTCCTATTATTCATTTTTTCCTTGATATAATATACCTTTATGGAAGGTGGAAGGTTTTCTGTGGAGCAGTTTGTCATCGGGCATTCAGGTCTGACTCCAACTGAATTCAGAAATATTTGTTTCCAGGAAATAAAATTATTTTAAGAAAGAATTTCTTCACAAAATACAGACAGGAAAACATCTTTATTAAATGTATAAATTATTAAATTTCTATTCTGCTCATCTCATGGTCCAAAGTGACTCTGGGTGGCTTACAACTCAATCAATACAATGCCATCTTTACAGGTTATAACAAGGGGTAGGTTTCTACTGGCTCGCACCTGTTCTCTAGAACTGGTTGTTAACTTTCTAAGGAGTTCGGAGAACCAGTTGTTAGAAGAAATCTCCTT
This sequence comes from Boaedon fuliginosus, assembly GCA_027560395.1. NCBI lineage: Eukaryota > Metazoa > Chordata > Lepidosauria > Squamata > Lamprophiidae > Boaedon > Boaedon fuliginosus. The sequence continues at coordinate 212,460 of JANHGC010010481.1, read as the reverse complement.
TTGTTTTTGTTTTTTTCACTTTACAGGGATAATCCTGTAAGGAAGGCAGGAAGGAAGCATTCTGGTGTTGTTTAGAGACTGCCCTGCCTATTACATTATTTGCAGTATGCTAGACTTACTGTCTCTTTCTCACTGAGTTTTTTCTTTGCTGACTTTCTTAAAGGGGAGGGTTGTTTGACTTTCTTAAAGGAGAAGGGTTGTTTGACTTTATTAAAGGGGAAGGCTTGTTTAAAGCTTTTTACACTGCTGTATTGGGAGGAAATAATTGAATAATGAACCAGAGCTGCCAGAAATAAGCCTTTATTGACAAGGAACCAAGATATGTGACATTCAGCAAGACTTCTTGGCTGGCTAGAAAGATTGACATTCAAATGTGAGTTTACATATCTTTTCTGAGTTTTGGTGTAAAACTGATTTTTGGTGAGGTTTAATTCTGTGCTCGCTGAAGTTTAATCCTGTGTTTATTGAAAAAAGTTAATCTCTGTTCCTGAAAAGAATCTGGGTTGAGAAATCTGGCTAGTTCCTGGGTCTATTTGTTCTGGTAATGAGCAAGAGTTGGCTGCTGATAGTTATCATTGCATTTTAACTTTTAATTCCTCAAAGTGCTCTGGCACCCTGATTGATTTGTAACTCCAGTTTACAGGTCTTTTTAATCTAATGATTGGTATTCAGGGCAGCTTTTTGCAAGCAAAGAAGCTTTTTGTATTTTTGTACAGGTAATCCTTGAGTTACAACAGTTCATTTAGTGACGATTCAAACTTACAATGGCACTGAAAAAAGTGACTTATGACCATTTTTCACACTTACAACTGTTGCGGCATCCCCATAGTCATGAGAGGTCAGGCAAGGAGAACTACCCCTTGATGTGAATGATGTTGAGTTTGCCACACCCACCCAGTCACATGACCACCTAGCCACACCCACCTAGCCACTCCCACTAAGCCATGCCCACAGAACCAGTTGTTAAAAAATTTGAAACCCACCCCTGGTTATAACCCTTCTTTCATTTTTAATACCTTTATGGAAGACAGTGAAGTCCATTTCCATTTCTCACTATTTGCTTCTAGCCATTGCACAAATATACAGTGAAAACAGGCAGACTTCAACTTCAGGGAGAAGGACACTGTTGAAAGCTTGCTAATTTACTAGCTTTGCTATCATCAGGTTGTCTTTGCCTTTAAATGGTGCAAATGATCCTGCTTCTTTGAGCAGAAGTATCAATTGATAAAATGGGTGTTCAGTGAGCCAGCCCAGAGTAAGCCAGTAGAGAAAAAGAGAGGAGATAAGACAAAGACAAGACAATGTGAGCTTGACACAATCAATGTGGACTAGAGCAGAGAAAGCTTGATTTCAGTTACTGAATGCTTCTGATTCTATTGTGACAAAGTTTTGTTTTTGGCCTAGACTTGGAAAATATTCAAACCTTAGGAATTCATGAGAGTTGATAGGTGTGAATTGTAATAACATAAAACATTGGGCATCCATGGGAAAGGAAAGACCAAGGGATCAAACGAATGTCATAACGTATTGCAAATGGCATGAGTGGGGGGGGGGTCATTTGTGACAATAGGAAATGTACCAAAACTGATTGCAATGACCTTTTGTTAGTGAAAAAGGAAAATTGAATATGCACAAGCATATGTACATATACAATTATGTACAATTATAAGATCAGTGTAAAAACAAACTGTTGAGGCTTGAGCGAACTTTGAGCTACTAATTACCACATAAGAGGCTGGAAGCAAATGCTTTAAGGTATAAAGGTCTTTATTAAGAATCACTGGTATAGGAAAGGGGGTAGAAGCAGACATGCAACATGCATGCCTGCTCTACCAGAAGCATGATAGGCAAAAGGTAAGGAGATAGGGTGAGGGAACCCTTTTATATGTGGTAGGTAACTCTTCCCCCTCTAGGTATTGAAGGTGGAATACTAGAGGTGCTTCCACCTAGTGGTACAGGTACAAAAGGGCCAGCATATAGATCACATATTTACTTGACAATCCCTTTCTTGCTAGCCTCAGACCGGGCATAGGTATGCAAATGATATACATGATATTACAACATATGTACATTTATAATAGGAAACATAATTTTTTGTACCTTATGTAGATATGTCTCGACCTTGGGCCCACAGGAAGGGGTTGTGAAATGCCTATGGCAGCTGTATTATCTTCCCTAATGGGTATTGGTAATGGAGATAGCTCCCAGATGCTTGTGACCAATACATCAGCCTAAGTAAGATTGTTGGCTACATCCAATAGACAAGCATATTCTGCTTCCACAGTAGAGCAAAATGTAAACCTCTGTTGTCCCATGTGCCAATCATTTAGGAGTATTAAGAAACCTGAGGTCCTCTTGTGGGACTTGGGATCAGTAGCCCAGTCTGCATCAGCACATGCTGAGAGCTGTGCAGTGTCTCGTTTAGTGGGATCCAGGAGTAAGACAGTGTCTAAGGTGTCCTTAAGGTATCTTTGCTGCTTGCCAGTGGAAGTGTTTGGGATGTTCAACATGTCTGGCTAGCAGATTGACACCTGGGGCAATATCTGGGTGACTCCAATTGCTAATGTATAGCAGTGAACCTATTACTGATCTGTATAGTGTATTGTCCTGGAACTCAGGGCTTTCTTTATGTGTGAGTACCCAGAAGCCAGTTTACATTGGAATGCTGATAGGATGTACGTCTGACATCTTGCATTTGGCCAGGAGCTCCTCTATCTTCTACTTCTTGGTCTTTATTATGTGGATTCCTTTGCTGATGTTGACTGAAGCACATGAACCAAATAGGTGTAGGTGAGCTAAATGGGACTTTCTGCCATAGATCATGTAGTATGGTGTCTGATCTATGAAACTGCTCCAGGTCCTGTTCAGGATATAGTTGGCAAACACAATTGCCTCAGCCCAGTATGTATGGCTGATGTCTGCATCTGTGATGAGACTGTCTTTTAGGGTTTGAAGGATGCCGTTCCTTCTCTCAACCACCCCAGTTTGCACTCTTGTGAAAGGCAGGGTCTTGTAATGTATGGTCCCCTTTTGTTTTATCCATTTTTGGAATTGCCCAGATGTGAATTTGGTCCCCTTGCTACTCTGGATCTGGGCAATCCAAAAGTTATGCTGGGTGTTGGAAATTTTCTAGTACCTCTGTCTTGTCCCTTAATGTGATTACATGACCAAATATGCTATAGTCAACTACAACCATGAGGAAGTAGAAACTTCTTCCTAAGGGACTCTAAAACTTCGGCTCCAGCCCACTGGTGGCCGGCGAGAAAATTTTGGTGGTCCATGGCGTGCGTGCATTCTCTCTCTCTCCCTCCCTCTCTCTCTCTCTCTCTCCCTCTCTCTCTTCTCTCTCTCTCTGTCTGTCGCTTTCTCTCTCTGAAAACAAGGCTGGGCCAAGCTGCTTGGGGCTGCTGCTGTTTGCTACTTTCTTATCCTCCCCCTCCTCCCCCACCCCTTCTCCTCTCGTGACTGGGGCAGTGGCTGGCTGGGAGGGCATGCATGTGTGGAGAGACCTTTGCTATGCTTTATCCAAACCCCATTCATTTGGGGAAACTCTCTGCTCACGAGAAGAGGAGGAGTGGGAAAGGAGGAGGGGGAGCCTGCACACCCCTCTCCAAGATGGATTTCCAATCATAAAGTTTGAGAAGAGCCCCTTTCCAGCTTGATTCAGCCTCGGCTTTCAGTGAGATAAAGAAATGCAGAGACACACACAGAGAGAGAAAGAGAGAGAGTGAGAGAGCATGCACGCATTAGAGATAAACACACACAGACAGAGAGAGAAATAAACAGAAAGAGAGAGAGAGAAACATACACACACACACAAAGAGATAAACACAGGTAAAATGAAGGAAGGGAAAATCAGAGGAGGGGGAAGAAAGGAAGAAGGTAAAATTGGGAGGGGGGAAGGAAAGTGAAATTAGGAGGGGGAAGGAAGGAAGGAAGGAAAGAAAATCAGGAGGGGGAAGGAAGGAAGGAAGTGAAATCAGAGGAGGGGGAAGGAAGGGTTAGGGAGCAGCACACTGGATTTTTACTGGTGGTCCCTGGGATTTAAAATTATGAATTTGGTGGTCCCTGAGGTCAAAAAGGTTGGGGAACCCTGCTTTAAAAGTCCCAACTAAGTCTGTGTGGACTAGTTGATAGGCATATTTGGCTATGCAGGTTAAGGTCTTGGATATGGGTGCCACCTTGGATTTGGCCTGTTTGTAGACTGAGCATTCTAGAAATACATCACAGTCATGTAGGTTTATTCCCTCAGAGAATTATTCCATCTTCTTGAGGATGGAAAAACTGGTGTGGCCCAATTTTCTATGTAGTATATGTGCACATTTAATATGCAGGGGCTTCCCTACACGTATATTCTTACCCCTTCTTTTCTTGGTTTGTTTACAACCCTCAAGCTTTTCAATACCCTTGGTCTCCTTGGCATTTGTAACAATGTTAGTTTCCTTAGACCCTTTTACAACATCAGCATTTTTGGCATCTTTGGTAACATTGACATTCTTAATGTTTTTAACAATATAAAGATCACATATTTATGTGACACAAATGCATATTAAAAAAAAACTTTGTTTAGAAGTCCAGAAGTTCAGAAACTATAGCTTCCAAATGTCACTGAATTATAATGCCTATTAGCAAAGCTGTTGCTTAAATTTTGAGAGATTAACAGAATAATGGAGAAGGGACCTTGGAAGTCTTCTAGTCCAACCTTAAGCAGTAGAATCTATACCCATGATGACACACAAGTCGTTACCCCAGCTCAGCTCTGCCTGCCGCACATGCGTGGGCACCTCCCACCAGCCAGCTGGTCTTCAAGTCTCTGCTGTGTATGCACAGAAAGGTGTGCACATATGCAGGGTGTGTGCATACATGGGGAATGTGCATGCATGTGTGGGGATGGAGCACATGAACAGGGGATGCATGCGCACATGTGCTTTGGGCATTCAATGCCAAAAAGGTTAGCCATCACTGCCCTATACTATTTCACAAATGGCTATCCAATCTCTTCTTAAAAACTTCCAGTGGTTGAGCACCCACAGAGAATATTTTTTTAAACAGAAGAAATAAAAGGCTTTGGGACCAAGAGAAAGGATCATTACAGCTTCTTGTTAAAAATAAATAATTTGATAAAATTTAAGGCTACAACCATGGAGGTTGGAAAGACAACATATAGAAGAATGGCAAGGATCCATCCATGATCCATGCACAAAAACCTGCTCAGGTCTGCAGAGGTGAAGGAATCAAAGCAAATACTACAACATCTGCATGAGGGATGCTGAGTGCAAAAGTACTTGAGGAAGTACTGAAAGAGGCCAAACTGGTCCAAGGCTACCTGGCAGCATGAATCCTTCTCATCTCTTTCAACTAACTCAATTCTGAATGAATAGCATAGAAGAAAGCAAGAGAGAAAAATGGGGTCTCTGTTTTTCCAGAGCAGCAAGAAAGGATTTTTCTTGCCCTATCCTCCACTGATGGGACTGGAGAATCCCTTGTTATCGAACTGGCAAAACATCCCTGGCTAGTAGAACTTCCTTGTGTGCTGGATCTGATAATCTCTAAGGAAATTTAGAGGCCCCTGCTTCTGAAATTCAAAATTCAAAGAGAGCTGGACAATAGTCTGACTAATTAGGATGTAAGCTTCATTATTGTCTTTGCTTCTGTGCCTTTAACAACAATCTAAGATACAGAAACCAAATGGAGGAAGTTATGCTCATCAGTTTATCTCCATGATCAGAAAAAAAAGTTACCAGTAAAAACCTGGCAGCCCTTTGGAATGCAGAACATAACAGAGAGAACAGAACAAATAGTTTTTACTGATTTCATTGCAGAGAAAAACGTTTGCGTCTATGTGCAAATATGGGAGTTTCTGCTGTTTCATTGGAATGAAACACTGGATTGATCGTAATTTTCTAGCTCCCCCACCTTTATCAACTAGCCTGTTGGCTGGTCTATTAAAGGAACTGGGAAATTAATCTGTGTGCCTTCTTTGGCATGTTAAAACAATGGAATTTAGATGGGAAGGTGTATGGTTACATGTACCACTAACCAAACTTGTGGTAATGACTAAATTAACTTCTTTCTCTGGAGCAAGCTTCAATACATAAATCACCACATCTTGATATACCACCAGCATTGTTTGGTCATTCCACTTGTTCATATTTCATCTCCTTGCACTTTGGAGAGAGGAAACACAGGTTCACCTTTTGGCCTTTTCTGCATAAATGTGTCATGTTACTATGGTTACCTCCCATGGGAGGACATGCTCTTTAGAGTTCTGTTAATGTCTGCACTGATTGACAAAGAGGCCCTAAAGATATCTTTCTAATACCCCAACTGGTTGTTGAATAGTTTTTGACAAGTAAAGGTCAGGGTTGAAACCTGTTCATTGGCAGAATTTAATGGACATTGATTTATTTCCCCATATTTTGGGGTGAGATTCCATAAACCGGAAGGGTTCCACAGTCATAACTGCTGGATGATTCAAACCATGCTAAGATATGATGAATGTTTCTAAATGTCTATGTGTATCTATTTGGGATTGAAAGATTAACAATTCACATTCACTTAGTAGATACTTGTGCTTTAAGCATCATATTAAATATGTACTACTTTAAAAAGAACTAGCTTGGTGTTGCTATCAATGTATCAGACTAGAATAACAATAGCAATAGTACTTAGACATATATCACTTTACAGTGCTTTACAGCCCTCTCTAAGCGGTTTACAGAGTCAGCATATTGCCCCCAACAATTTGGGTCCTTATTTTACCCACCTCAGTGGGATGGAAGGCTGAGTCAACCTTGAGGCTGGTGGGATTTGAACTGCCAAATTGCAGGCAGCCGGCTGTCAGCAGAAGTAGCCTGCAGTACTGCACTCTAACCACTGCACCACCGAGGCCGAGAAACCCAGAGCATGTGAGTTCTAGTTCCATCTTAGGCAAAAAAATCAGGTAGGTAACCTTGGGCCAGTCACTCTCTCTCAACCCTAGAATGAGACAATCCTTGCTAAGAAAACTGCAGAGACTGGTCCAGGCAGTCATTGGGAATCAAAAACTGACTTAAAGGCACAAAAACAAAAATAAAGTTTAATAATTCAGTGAATCAGAAACCTGACACTCAATAAGTAAGTTTAATAGGATAGATGTGCTATATTTGACCAAGGTCCAAATCATTTATCCAAAATAAATAAATAAATTAAGCAAGTACAGACCTATTTACTCCTTTTTTGAGATGAAATGCTAGAGGGGACTCACAAAGAGAAAGGTTCTTTAGGCATTCTGTCTCTGTCGTCATTTTACTTTCTATCTCCAGCTTATAGCCATACAAAACAGTGATAAACCATCTTCCCTGGACTCTGTTCACAGTGGCATCAGTACTGATCAGGCCTCTGTGGGGATCCCCCCCCCTTGACAGGTGAAAGAGGGAGAATTTCAAGGTCCTTTACAGCAGCTGGGAAGACTGAATCTCATCAGGCTCACTCAACAGTCCATTTACCAGGGGAGCAGCTAACTGGGTGAGCCATCTCACATGACAAGGCTATGCTCTTTCTTTCACTCATGCAATAGACAGGATATAGAGGAGCCAGCCTGGTTCCACTTCTTTTTGTCACACTTAAAAAAAGATCCTACATCTAACTATTTTCAGACGCTAAGAAATAGCCAGAGTTCTCATCTTCTGTTTCTGCCCCTCCCTCTTCTTCTGAGTTTTGAAACAGCTGCCGGTTTATTTGGCGTTCTGTTTGCACAAAATCTGGCCCTTAAAAGATTTCTCCCCATGCATTCTTTCAGCAAAATCATGCAAAAGGAACTTTTAAAAGAACATATACCAATCCATCGTTCTAGTATTTCTGCAGCACAGGATTGAAGCTAAATTTATATAACAATAAACATCTTTCTAGTTCCATGGTTTGGGACAACCATGACCTGAATGATTGAGAATCTCCATACATATTTAACCAAACACCCTGCTTCTTTCCCTTTGAGAATGCTTGATCTTTAAGTTAGTTTCACAATAGCATCATACAAATATAAAGAAGATATAGTGAAACTGAATATATATATAGAGAGAGAGCCATAATCTATCTATCTATCTATCTATCTATCTATCTATCTATCTGTCTGTCTGTCTGTCTGTCTGTCTGTCTGTCTGTCTG